>CAUYRH010096065.1:0-10126 GCA_963574655.1 Perodicticus potto | reverse complement strand
GCCAAACACACATTCCCGCAAATGTTTCTTTTTTTTTTTGAGACAGAACCTCAAGCTGTCCCCCTGGGTAGAGTGCCGTGGAATCACAGCTCACAGCAACCTCCAACTCTTGGGCTCAAGCGATTCTCCTGCCTCTGCCTCTGCCTCCCAAGTAGCTGGGACTACAGGCACAATGCCCAGTTATTTTTTGGTTGCAGCTGTCATTGTTGTTTGGTAGGCCCGGGCTGGATTTGAACCCGGCAGCTCAGGTGTATGTGGCTGGCGCCTTAGCCTCTTGAGCCACATGCACCAAGCCCATTGTGTCCTTTTCAATGCATTTTTTTTCATTTTCATTGTAGTCATAAATTCAGTAAATCTTTTATTGAATCTGGATATAGAATCATAGTAGCAAATTTCCTCTATACCCAATTATAGGAGAATTCACATAATTTCTTTTAATTTATTTGAGTTTTTACATTTAGATAGCTGATACACTTGGGTATGGTGTGATTTATGGATATTTTTCCACATTGTTATTTAGTTGTCCAAACAACATATAGTAGGAAGCTGGTCTTGGCCCCAGTGATTTTATATCATGTATCCAATTTCCATACATACCTAGTGTGTTTCAGGACTTTTCTATTCTAGTCCATTGGTCTATCATTCTGCTCAGATGCTAGCCATCTTGTTTTAATGACAGAGAATTTTTAGTATGTTTCAGTATAATTTAGAGCTAGTTCCCCTTTATAAGCTCTTTTTTTTTTTCCAGAGGTTTGTGACCTATTCATGCATGTTTATTTTTACTTTTCAAGTCCAGAAAAAATAATTTTGTCAGTATTGTTATTGGGATCTTTGAGTTTGTGAATTAACTTAGGAAGAAATAACATTTTTGAGATATTAAGTCACCATCCCAAGAGCAGCAATGTCTTTCTATTTGTTAGATGTCAACATTTCTTAGGTTGGTTCCTAAGTATTGCTTCTGTTGCTATTATAAATGAGATTTTCTTTTCAGTAATATATTCTGACTTGGTATTACGTGTGTGTAAAAGGTGCTGTTTGTTAAAACCTTTATTTTATTGTAGTTGACATAATATTAAACATACATATTTAAAGTGTACAATTTGGTAAGTTTTGAGATGTATATAGTATGTACACCTATCAAACCATCACCAAAATCAAGATAGTAAATTCATTATCCCTCAGAGTTACTTCGTGCTCCATTGTAATTCTTCTTTTGCCTCCTTCTACACAATCACCCCTCAACCCCAAGGAAGAATTGATCTGACTATAGATTAGTTTATTTTCTAGACTTTTCTCTAAATGAAAATATACAATATGAACTCTTTTTCGTTTGCTTTCATTCAGCGCCATTACTTTGAAATGTGTCAGTATTGCACATTATTGATAGTTCATTTCTGCTACTGAGTATTATGTTATATGTATATGTCACCATTGATTCATCCATTCACCTATTGATGGTCATTTGGGTTGTTTGCATTTTAAAGCTATTACAAATAAAGCTGCCATGAATATTCATGTATAAGCCTATTTTTTTTAATCAAGGTACTGTATTTTGACTTGAGTTCTAAGAAATTCTATAGTCAAAGTTATACTTTCAAGGATGCATTCAACCTTTTTAAGTTTTTTGATAACATATTTTTAATTTCAAATTAATATGAAGGTGTAAATGTTCAGGTTACGTTGTGTTCAATTCTAAGGTAAAGTTCAAGTTGTAGTTGAGCCCTTCAACCAGGGGACATGCTGAATACCCTCACATTGTGCACCTTAGGTGAGTTCCTGCCAATTGCCCTGTCCCTTGCTGGACTATATTTGGGGTTTATCTTTTCTGTGGGCTTGTAGTTGTTTATATGTTGGTTTCTTTCATACTAGTATTGATTACATTGGGTATTTTTCCATTCTTGAGATGCTTTACTAAGAAGAATGTGTTCCAGCTCCATCTAGGTAAACACAAAAGATGTAAATATCTCCATCTTCCTATGGCTGAATAGTACTCCGTGATATACATATACCACAGTTTGTTAATCCATTCATGGATTGATGGATTGATGAACATTTGGGTTGCTTTCATGACTTGGCAGTTGTGAATTGAGCTGCAATAAACATTCTGATGCAAATCTCTTTGCTATAAAAGGTTTTTTGTTCTTCTGGGTAATCCCTAGTAATGGGATTGCATGCTCAAGTGAAAGGTTGGACTTTTAGGACTTTAAGAATTCTCCATACTTCTTTCCATAAAGATTGTATTAGATTGCAGTCCCACCAGCAGTGAAAAAGTGTTCCCTTCTCTCCACATCTATGCCAGCTTCTGCAAATTTGGGACTTTGTGATGTGGGCTAATCTTACTGGACTTAGGTTATATGTCAGAGTGGTTTTGATTTGCATTTCTTTGATAAATAGAGATGAGAGCATTTTTCATGTGTTTGTTGGCCACTGATCTGTCATCTTCTGAGAAGTTTCTGTTCAAATCACTTGCCCACTTATTAAGAGGGTTATTTGCCCTTTTATTGTTGATTAGTTTGAGTTCTCTTTTGAGAACTCAGTCCTTTGTCAGATTTATAACATGCAAATACCTTATCCCATTCCAATGGAAGTCTGTTTGCTTTAATTGTGATAACCTTAGCTGAGCACCAGCATTTTAGGTTGATCATGTCCCATTTATTTGTTTTTGGTGTTTCTATAGTTGCCAGGGGCTTCTTCATAACATCTTTTCCCAGGCTAATATTTTCAGGCATTTACTTCACACTTTCTTCTAGAATTTTTATTGTTTCAGGTCTTAAATTTAAATCTTTCATCAAGTTAGGGTCAATTTTTGTCATTGGTAAGAGGTGTGGGTCCAGTTTCAGTCTTCTATATGTGGCTAACCAGTTCTCCTGGCACCATTTATTAAATAGAGATTCTTTTCCCCAGCGCATGCTTTTGTTTGGCTTTCAGAAGGTGACTTTCAAAGATCAGAAGGTGACTTGATATATTTTTAATCTTGTAATTTTGAGATAATTATACATTCACATAAAAATGCAAAGATAATGCTGAGAGGTTTCATGTAGCCTTTCCCTTCTTTCTACCAATGATTACACCTTATATAACTACAAGATCAAAATCAGGAAGATCATATTGGTGCAATCTGTGTGTATAGTTCTATGCCATTTTATCACTTTTGTGGTTTTGCGTAAGCACCATTACAATCAAGGTGCAGACTTATTTCATCACCACAAAGTTCTCCCTCTCCTCCAACCATCCCTAACTCCTGGCAATCACTATCTGTTCTCCAACTCTATAATTCTGTCATTGTAAGAATGTTATATAAATGAAATCACACGAAGTGGAACTTTTTGAGATTGACTTTTTACAGCTAGTAAAATGCTCCTGAGATTCACCCAAGTTGTACTATATATCAACAGTTCAGTCATTTCTATTGCTCAGTAGTATTCCATGGTATTGATATACCATGGTTTGTTGAACCATCTACCCATTAAGATACATCGGTGTTGTTTCCAGTTTGGAGCTGTTACAGATAAAGCTGCTATGAAATTGCATATAAGTGTTTTTTTTTGTTGACATAAATTTTCATTTCTCTGGAGTACAGTCGTGAGATGGTATGGGTATACGTGTAGTTCTTTAATACACCGAATAATTTATCATTCTATAAATTGCCATTTTACATTAATTCCCACCAGCAGTGTTTGTGTGACCTAGTTTCCCTAAACACTCTCCAGCACTTGGTGTTATTACTGTATTTTATATTAACTGATAGTTGTGTAGTAATAGTTGTGTAGTAATATTTATTGTGGTTTTAATTTGTATTTCCTGGATAATGATGTCAAACATCTTTTTATGTGCTTATTTTCCATTTATCTGTCTTCTTTGGTGAAATCTTTCTTCGTGTCATTTGCTTTTTAATGGCCTATTTTGTTTTACAATTGAGTTTTTAGAGTTCTTTATTATTGTAGGTATGGTTCCATTGTCAGATATATGGTTTGTAGGCTATTGATTTTTATGTAATAATTGTATATCCTGCTACCTTGCTTAAGTTAGTTTCATCACTGACTCTCAAGGTGAGTAATGTTTTTAAATGCTTACCTCTCTGGCTGTTATGCATCTCAGTGCCTCTGTGTATCCTTTTCTGCACACAGAGACAGGATTTGTGCTGCAATTCAGCCATCTTTGAAGCAAGTAGAAGAAAATTCACCTGTGAGAGAATATCTTGGCAAATTCTCTGTGTTCTCTAGCATCACCTTTTCATCCCTATAGAAATATTCTCATTAGCCTTCTATAAAAATAAAAATAAAAAACAGCTCTTTTATATTCACTTCCCTATGGAACTTTCCTGTCATCATGGTTTGAAATGTTGCTGATTCCCAAATTTTTATCTCCTTCTTAGAGGGCTACCTTAAAGCACAGATTTGTACAACTTACTGTATACTCAGTGTCTTCTCTTGGAATCAAATACAGTGATTAAACTGTATTTTAGCAAAGTAAACAAACACATTTTTACTCTATCCGCCCCCCAAATCTGCTCCTACAACAACCTTTTTGACCTCAGCAAGTAGTAATCAGTCCGTCCATCCATTTGCTGATTGCCATATCTTGTTGCCATCCCTGACTCTTCTTTCTTTTCATATCCCACACCTAATCTGCCAATAGTTCATTCTTACGTGAAAATGTATTCAGAATTTAGCCACTTGTATGTCACCACTTTAAATTCAAGCCACCATCACCCTCTTATCTATATTATTTCTTTGCCCCCTTTCCAATAATTGATTTTAGAAGCACTAGGCTAGAGCAATCCTTTGAAGTCTCTGCAACAGTTTCCCATCTTTCTAAGTAAAAGCCAGAGTGCTCAGAATCACCCACAAAGCACTACATAATTTGTCCCTATGTGTCTCCATCCCACACCTCCACTCTATCTACAGCCATTTCTTTACCACATCCCACATCCCCTATTATTGTTCACTCATTACTCACTTTATAGTGGCTTTCTTATGCCCCCTCACACATACAAACAAACATATGTCCCTCCTCATGGCTTTGGCATTTGCTCTTTCCTCTTCCAGATGGATATGTCTGGGCTACCTCACCGCTTTCAGATTTTTGCTCAAGTTCACTTTCTCAGTTGAGCAAGGATCCTACCATAAATTGCAACCTCTTAACACTTCTGTGAATTATTTTTCTTTCCAGCACTAGCATTGCCTGACATCCATTTATTTTATCAGTTGATTGTTGCTCTCCCAAATGTTCCTTGACAGCAGCATCTCTCATCTGTTTTGTTCATAGTTACAATCTTTAACCTATAAAGCAGTCTGGCATGTAATAGGGGCTAAATAAATATTTGATGAAGAAATGAATGAATGGATGGGCATATTATGAAATCCTTTTAAAGCATGGAAAGAAGTGATTTAAAACTTCTATCAGTTCCCAAGTTGGTTGATAGATGTGGACTTTAAAATGTTTTTTATTATGTTGGTGATATGTTTGTTCCCTTTATGGTTTAAAGTCTGTTGCCTGAGTCTGCTTATGCCATTAAAACCATACCATTCACAGTAATGTGTGCTGAAGGGCTTTTTGTCTAATAAGTGTAATATAATTGGCATTCTTATCCTTGATGTATTTCAGAACTATTTCAGAATATTGTCCATTATATATTAAGAAACATCTAACATTTCACAATACAGTTTCATCTTAATCTTGACAGTGAAGAAAATGATTGCCTTTTGAGATTTGCTTTCTATTCCTAGACTAGTTATTAAAACTATCTTTTTGCTTACTAAAATTTGTTACTCAGACCTCTTTTACTCATACATATTTTAATCATCCCCCAACCATGAACTATGTGAATTTAGAAGATTTCTTTTAATTTTTTGCCCTCATATTATCCCCCCATTTTTTTTTTTATTGTTTGGGATTCATTGAGGGTATAAAAAATTAGGTTACACTAATTGCATTTGTTAGATAAAGTCCCTCTTATGATTGTGTCCCATCCCCAAGGGGTGTGCTATACACCGTGACCCCCATCCCTCTCTGTACTCCTCTCCCCACTTGCTCATTCCCCTACCCCCCGTTGTATTAGCTCATCTACTGCTTTCATATTCGAATAGAGTACATTGGATTCTTGCTTCTGCATTCTTGTGATGCTTTACTAAGAACAATGTGTTCCACCTCCATCCAGGTTAATACAAAAGATGTAAAGTCTCCATCTTTTTTAGTGGCTGAATAGTATTCCATGGTGTACATATACCACAGCTTGTTAATCCATTCCTGGGTGGGTGGGCATTTAGGCTGTCTCCACATTTTGACGATTGTAAATTTAACCACAATAAACAGTCTAGTGCAAATGCCCTTATGATAAAAGGATTATTTTTTTTCTTTTGGGTAGATGCCTACTAATGGGATTGCAGAATCAAATGGGAGGTCTAATTTGAGTTCTTTGAGGATTCCCCATACTTCTTTCCAAAAAGGTTGTATTAGTTTGCAGTTCCACCAGCAGTGTAAAAGTGTTCCCTTCTCTCCACATCCACTCCGGCATCTGCAGCTTTGAGACTTTGTGAATTGTGTAAAAGATTTATTTTAGTAGAATGATTATTTGTAGTTATTTACCTAATTTGGGACATAAATCTTAATTATTCAGTGGTACAAAGTATATTGTACTTTTCTTTCTCATCTTTGCTGTGTAGAAATTGGGTCAGATTTATTCAGACATTATCTGCTGAATGCCTCCTATGTAACAGACACAGGGCATATAACAGTGAATAAGCTACCCCTCTCTTGTGGAATTTGAGATCTGTTAGAAGCTGTAGACATTTACATAAAAGTTCACATAAAGCTTATTGAACCTTTTAAATATACACGATTTTTACTTTATACTTCAATTATACTTCAGTAAAGCTGAGGTATCATTCCAAAGTCTGCTTTGAGAATCAAATGGACCCGATTTTGTGTCTCAGCTCTGCCACCTATTGACTATATTTCTTTGTGCAAACATTTTATCTTTATAGGACTCAAATTCTGAATCTTTTAAATGGGGGAAATTATACTTACAGCATGAGGTTTGAGGCTATGCACTTAGACTAGAACCTGGCACAGGGGAGACTTTCAATAAATATATTTTATTCCAGTTTTTAAGTACTGAATTATTGCTGTTTTATTTAGGAATAATTATTTTATCCCTACCATTTTCTCTCTTCTCTCTGAGATCTTGGGGGTTCTCTGTATTTTAGACATTTTTATCTTGAGCTGACATTAAGAAAATAGTAGTAATTGTTTAAAACAACTATTTAAGAACTTTTTTCACAAATAATTTCTACTTTATTTTGCTTAACTTTCCAAAATGGTTATCCTCAAACTTTAGAGTGCATAAGAATAGTTTGGGTACTTTCAAATCTATGTAGTCCCATGGGCACCCAGATCTAGGTTTCTACTCTTAATTATTCAATAAAATAAACCAGTACTTTACTAAAATAAACCAGTTATTTACTATTCTATTTTCTACCAATACCATGCTGTTTTTGTTGCTAGAATCAGGTAATGTGATGCCTCCATCTTTGTGCTTTTTGCTTAGGATTGCTTAAAACATAACTGTAGTCCAGAAAGTAGAAGGGAAGAGATGAAAGAGGGGAGGGCAAGAGGGAGGAATGAGGAGGGAGGGTATTTGGAACCTCACCTAATGTGCATGATGCAATGATACTTTACAAAACTATTAAGAAAAGAATATAATTGTCTTGGATGTGTTAATCAGTTCAATGTAAGTATTTCATATTGTATATCAAATCAGTACACTGAACCCCATAAATTCATCAATGTACACAGTTATGATTTAATAAAAACAAAAAAAATAACAACAACAAAAAAACCCTGTATAGTAATGGAACAGAATAGAGAACCCAGATATAAAATCCACATGTTTACAGCCAACTGATTTGCTACAGAGGTGCCAAGAACATACACTAGGGAAAGGATACCCTCTTCGATTAATGATGCTGGGAAAATTGGATATGCATATATAGAAGAATGTAACTAGATCCTTATCTCTTACTATATATGAACATCAAGTCAAGATGGATTAAAGACTTAAAGCTAAGACCCCAAACTATAAAGCTACTAGAAGAAAACATAGGGAAAACACCTCAGAACATTAGGCAAATATTTTATGTCTAAGACCTCAAAACACAGACAACTAAAATAAAATAGACATATGGGACTATCCTAAACTAAAAAGGTTCTACACAGCAGAGGAAACAACAGAACAAAGAGACGTCCTGTTGAAAGAGAGAAAAATACTTGCAAGTCATACATCTGACAAGGGACTAATAGCCAGGAGACACATGGAACTCAACAACAAAAAGCTACCACAAATCTCATTAAAATGTAGGCAAAGGACATGTATAGACAATTCTTTTTTTCTTTTTTGTAGAGACAGAGTCTCACTTTATTGCCCTCGGTAGAGTGCCATGGCGCCACACAGCTCACAGCAACCTCCAACTCCTGGGCTTAGGTGATTCTCTTGCCTCAGCCTCTCGAGTAGCTGGGACTACAGGCACCCGCCACAACGCCCGGCTATTTTTCTGTTTTTGCAGTTCGGCCGAGGCTGGATTTGAACCTGCCACCTTCCGTATATGGGGCTGGTGCCCTACTTGATGAGCCACAGGCACTGCCCGAAATTCTTAAAAGAAAATATACAAATGGTGAACAGTTACATGAAAATATGCTAAGAATCACTAATCATTAGGGAAATGCAAATTAAAGCTACAATCAGATATCATCTTACTCCAGTTAGAATGGCTGTTATTAAAAAGACAAAAGAATAACAAATGTTGGTGAGGACATGGAGAAAAGGGAATTCTTATACACTTCTGGTAGAAATATAAATTAGTATAACCACTGTGGAAAACAGTAAGGATATTTCTCAAAAAACTAAAAGTAGAACTACCATATGATCTATGAATCCCACCACTGGGTATGTATCCAAAGGAAAAGATTTCCATATATGAAAAGGTTACATGCTCATGCATGTTTATTGCAGCACCATAGTAGTGAGGATAAGGAATGAACCTAAGTGTCTGTTGATGGATGAATGAATAAAGAAAATTTTAATCACAATGGAGTACTATTTTGTCATAAAAAAATAAACTCATGTCATTGGCAGCAACATGGAACTAGAGGTCATTATGTTAAGTGAAAAACTCAGGCACAGAAATATGAATATCATTACTTCTCAGCTGACATGTGGGAACTAAAATAACAGACTTCATAGAGATAGTAGAATGATAGATACCAGAGGTTGGAAAGTGGGTGAGTGGGAGGGGAATGAAGAGAAGTAAGTTAACAGGTACAAATAGAGAGTTAAATAAAAGGTATGTACCTATTGTTTTATAACAGAGTAGAATAACTGTGGGTAACAACAATGTGTTGTGTATTCCACAGTAGCTAGAAGAAAAGAGTTCAGTTATTTATTCCCAACATATAGAGAAGCAACAAATACTCAGACTTGGTGATTACCTCAAATACTCTGACTTGATCATTTTACATTCTGTGCATGTAACAAAAAATCATATGTATTACATAAATATACAAAATAGTATGTATCAATAAAAAATAAATGAAATGTGGGTTAGATTCCAAAACAAAAGGATATTAATGGGAAAACTAATAAAATCCAAATAAAGTGTTGTGTTTGGTTAGTAAAAATGGACTATTATTGGTTCACTAATGTCTTAGCTATTTGAGGTTTTTTCTGATTCCATATGAAACGAAGTATTATTTTTTCGAGATCTTTAAAATATGACAATGGAGCTTTGATAGGAATTGCATTAAAATTATAAATTGCTTTGGGTAGTATAGACATTTTACCAATGTTGATTCTTCACAACCATGAGCATGGTATATTTTTCCATTTGTTAACATTTTCAGCTGTTTCCTTTCTTTAAGTTTCATAGCTATCTTTATAGAGATCTTTCACATCCTTTGTTAGGTAAACTCCCAAATATTTCATATTCTTTGGCACTACTGTGAAAGGAATAGAGTCCTTGACTATTTTTTCAGTTTGGCTATTGTTGGTATATATAAAGGCTACAGATTTATGGGTGTTGATTTTGTAGCCTGAGATGCTGCTATATTCCTTGATCACTCCTAAAAGTTT
>CAUYRH010096063.1:0-27323 GCA_963574655.1 Perodicticus potto | reverse complement strand
TTTTTTTCTTTTTTTTTTGAGGCAGAGCCTCAAGCTGTCACCCTGGATAGAGTGCTGTGGCATCACAGCTCACAGCAACCTCCAATTCCTGGGCTCAAACGAGTCTCCTGCCTCCACCTCCCAAGTAGCTGGGACTACAGGCGCCCACCACAACGCCCGGCCACTTTTTGGTTGCAGCCGTCATTGTTGTTTGGCGGGCCCGGGCTGGATTCGAACCCGCCAGCTCAGGTGTACGTGGCTAGTGCCTTAGCCGGTTGAGCCACAGGCGCCGAGCCATAAGTCAGGCATTGGTTCTTCCTTCTAGTGAAGTCAATCCTGTTAGCTTCATCTTCAAAGTATGCACACTTCTTCTGAACACTTTATTAACTTCCACTACTATCACCCTGGTCTAAGCCACCAACCAACATTTGAACTATACAATAGCCTCCAAAGTGATCTCTGCCTGCTCTCTGTGTTATATTAATATTATACCCAAACAGCCAAAAATGATGCTTTTAAAGTCAGGTCATGCCACACCTCTGGTGAAATCCCATTCTGGTATTTTCCCATTTCTTTTAATAGAAGAGCAAAGTCCTTATAGTGACCTCCAAAGTCTTATGTGATCTTGTCCTTCTCTTTCCTCAGTTCCTCTCACTTTCCCCCTTATTCATCTTCCTCTAGCCACACTGGCCTTTTCGATGTCCTTATAATTTTAGGTCTTTGCATTTGCTGTTCCTCCCACCTGGAATGTCTTTCTGTCAAATGTTGACAAGGCTCACTCTCTTCATTTCCCGTATGTCTCTGCTCAAGTGTCACTCTATCAGATATAGGTCTTTCCTGGCGACCCTATAAAAATTAGCAACTCGCTCCATTACCAATGTGCTGTATTTTTTCATCTCCCAAATTATGTTTCCCATATCACTTATTAATTTCCGATACATTATGCATTATTGCTTTATCTCTCTGTGCCCCTCTCTGGCCCAATTACAATGAAAACACGATGAGTGCAGAATTCATCCGTTTTATACTATGTCCCCAGTTCCAAGAGCTGAGACTAGGTTCAAAAATTTCTTTAATGAATGAATGGATTGCTCACATCAGCAGGATTGGTCATTTACTTGGTAAGGGGAGCATATCCTAAAGCCTCTGAAGTTATACCAGGTAGGACAGACCCACTCCACTCCGCTATATAATTTTACATACGGGTAAGGATTTTCATCCTATATGGGCACACTGATTTCTCCATTTACAGATATTCTCCAGAGAATTTGACTAGAAGTGAGAGAAGAATAGAAGAAGAGAAATAGAGTAGAATAAACTGATAGTAGACTCTTTCTTTGTTTTGAGCACCTGAAACTAATGTATAGGCAGCAGTTGATAATATACATATTGTCTTTTTAAAGTTAGCATATTTGCATAGTTCTGAAATAGTAACATGTTCCCAAAGATGCTTTATAAATTTGGGGTTACATGGAAGTGCATATCATTGTAGGTATGCTCATACAATACTGAACTCTCTAATTTAGAGAGTTGCATTCTGTTTAAATGTATAGGATGGAAGATGGGACTATGCAGTGTAATTTAATTTAAGAAGTGATAATTGCTTTTAAATAACAACCTAATTGTTAAGCCTTTGGCATAAACATTTAGCCAGTCAACATTACTGATAGTCCTTTATTCGTCTTAATCAAATCACATTTTCTGAGAAGATGTGTGGGTAGCCCCTGAAAGATCATGCCTTCTCTGTATGAAACTTGGTTATGTAGACTACTGGGTTCTCAGCTTGACGTGATTTAAGCTATTGAACTCTCTGGTATAGAGGATTAATATAAGCCAATACCCATGCTGATAGAACACAATGCCATCAGGTGGGGGAACTGAAAGGAAAGCTTTTAACTTAAAAAAAAATTATTGAATTTACAGATGATAATATTCCCATTGTCAGAATAGTCTCTGAATGGAATTTTGTAACTGAGTGAGGCAGAAAATTCAGAGAGGCCATATAGCAGTGTTTGGGACTTCAGTTACCCAGTTCCTTATGTACCTAATAGATAGCGTTATAAATTTCCCATCTGGGGAAATGTGGTTATTAGAATAAATGTTCCTTATTGGCTCTCCCAGCTCCAGTCTTTGTGGTTCTGTTGCTAAGGAAAGTGGACTATTTTTGCTTGGGGAAAATCTAGTGAAACATTAGATATAATGACAATGACTTAGGGGTTGGACAAAAGCAGTTATGAGACCAATACAATGGCAATGTTAAGTAGAAGAAAGGAGAGGTACATGTTAGTTCTCAGATACATGAAGGGTTACCTGTTATAGCTGGAGACTCTATTTTTCCATCCTCACAGAGGAAAGGAGTGAAAGGGAATGGAACGAGAGTCTGAGAAATACTGTGGGCCTCCCAGAGGGAGAAGTGGATGGAGGTTTATCTGATTTGGATGCGTTAAGTCTGTTCTGCTGGATGCAGCTGGCTTAACTTGCTGAGCACTCACGGCTTTTCCTGCATTGCCCATTGAGGATTTATGTTCATAATATATTTATGCCTGGGGCAAGAAAGACTTTCAATTCAATCAGTATTATCAAATAACTTGCTCATCTGCCTGGCCAGAGTAGTACATAGTGTCACTATGGGACTCCTTGAACTAAGAGTATAGGCACAGGGTGCTGTTTTTCTGGCATTGCACTGTAGGGAAGAAAATTGGGCATTACGTGTCTGGTTGTCTTATATACAGTCATATTCAGACTTCAACAATGGTTTTCCCCTGATACTAGGGTAGCTTCAAAGGCTCAGCCATTGATAAACACAGTCTCGTCCTCACCTGCTTGCTTTCTTTTGCTGTAGGTGTGTAAAAGTCATTCCATGACTCTAGGGGACTGTTCGCTTGACGTTTCTTCACTACTGCTTGTTTTGTTTTTTAATTTCAGAATATTGCAGGGGTACACATGTTTGGTTACACGATTTGCTTTTGTACAGTTTGAGTCAAAGTTATAAGTATGCCTTTCTTTTTATAATGTGAAAATACTTTATAATAATGAATAATTCTATTAATTGAGCAGTTCATACATTGTCACCTAGACAAGTGATTTTCTGAGTAAGGTTTTGGCAGAGGAATCTATCTCCACATACCTGCAGCTCCTTGGGGACATAAATCTGGGCATCATTAGTTAACAGAAGTCTCTTGGCTGATCGTAATGATGATGACATACATACATCTGAATGATTACTATGAGCAAGAGACACATGTCCTCATAGGACCAAGTCTGGGTAGAGAATAGCTCTGATGACTACGGGCAGACTTCACTTCTCACCTCTCCCAAATCTATGCTGATGCAAAACTGTATTAATGCCAACATTCTGAACTGCATGGCTCCCATACAGTTTAATGCTATGTAACTTCATGTGTACTTCCATCTCATGTCTTTCACTATTACATACATTCCAAGCATATGTTCTTGATTGCCTGTCCTTAAGAACCAGCTCTGGGAAGCCCTTTTGCTTCTAAAGCTGAACAGAATATAGAATGACCTCATTTCTTTTTCAACCAAATACGAAGAATTGTTTGCTTATGTGTGGGTGGGGTGGGAGCACACTGCAAATACGAGTTTAGAATTTCAGGGTCCCTGAGTAATACTGCCATTGGAAGGAGCATGCCCACTTTAGTAAATGTTTCTGAATGTCCAGGTCCTTCTGTGCTTCCCTGGAGGTTGCAGAGGCAGCTTGGGAAATAACTACATGGGGGTGTGGCCACTGGCATAATCAGGCAAAATATGGGAGTTCAGACGCCACTCCCTCTCTGAAATCCTGCCCCTTCCCTGATGGTGTAAGAAAACTTTCCTGCCCTGTACTGATATTATCGGATGAAGTAGATAAGCGGAGTTTAGGCGGAGGTTCTCAAAATGTTTCCTTTGGACCACTTCCACTGAACCAGCTGGGGTATCTGTTACAGACCAGATTTCTAGCCTTTGCCCTAGACAGTGTGAATCAGATTATCTAGGAGTGGGGCAGGCATTCCTATTTCAAAGAGGTTATTTTTTGTACACACATATTTGGGAATCATTGCGCATGGATATTTTTAATTTAGAAAAGTTAAGGTTTCATTTATTTTTAAAATTCAGACTTCCACTCTATCTAGTTAATCAAGCACATCTTTTGCACATAGCAATATATAAAACATTTCTCAAACAGTGAGTTTTGCAAGATGTCCTTAACCATGTTCTTTCTTACGTGGTTGCTTCTGAGTTTGGTCATGTTTTTCCATCCTTTTGCAGCAATTTCTCAGCTTTAAAACTTCCATAACAATATTCTTTGTGCTACCAACCACTTTAGGTCCCATCAGGAGGCTTGCCTGTGCTTCAGAGTAAATTGGTATTCCTGCTACTCCCTTGCCAGAGAACACACTGGGAATTGACATGGCTGTGATTTCTAGTCTGAGTGACTTCTTGGTATTGCATGGGATTAAGTGTGCCAGGTCACTGTAATCCTTGAGAAGAGTACCGTACTGGATTAATTTGGGGTTTGGAGAGAATGACATAATAAAAATGGTCACTGATTCTTTGAGAGGTGGGGTCTACACCCCTCCCCTTGAATCTGGGTGGGATTGTGACAGCTTTGATAAATATATATAGTACCAGTCATGCTGTGCCAGTGTCCTGGCCATGCCAATTTCTACTTCCTTTTTTTATGGAACATGTTCTTTGGGAGACAATGTGGAAAGGCTTCTTGCCAACGTGCCAAGAATAAAAGTGAAATCATCATGAACCCTTCTGATCATCTCAGTCTCTGCTAAAAACCATAGAAGAACTCTAGTCAAAGCCTCATGGAACATGCTGGGCATGGTGGCTCATTCCTGTAATCCCAACAGTTTGGGAAGCCAAGGCAAGAGGCCAGGAGTTTCAGACCAGCCTGTGCAACATAGTGAGACCTCATCTCTATTAAAAAAAAAAAAAAAAGGCAAACAATGTAACCTAATCATCATACCCTCATATTAATCTGAAATTTTTTAAAAAATGGCCTTATGAAACAGATGAACTGCTTAGCCAAGTCCTGACTGAATATCTGTGCCATAAAATCAGCAGAGATAAGAAAAGGGTTGTTGTTTTAAGCCTCAAAGTTGGGAGGGAGTTTGTTAGGCAGGAATAGATAAAGTGGAGGGAATGAGCTAACCTTGTTGCCATATGAGCTTACTCTCATCTTTACTACGTACGTGCAATTTTGTTTTCAGCTCTGGAGAGAACAAATCAGAAAATCAGCAGCAACATTGCTAACAACTACCCTGTGGAATAAAGTGCTGGCATAATACTTGCTGGAAGAGCATAAAAATGCATAACCTGAGTAAAACATAAGCTTTACCTAATGAACTCAGAGCAGTTTCAGGACTTTTCCTGATTTATTAACAAATAAACTTACTGCTATTTAGGAGGTAAATGGATATAAATCAAACTGGATATATAAGAAAGGAAACAGACACTGAGATTGTAAACGAGTTGATTAAATTCTTCCCACGGTGGGTCAGTAACATGTTCACGCATAGAACTAAATCCCATAGACCTGCGGCCTTTAAACTTCTGACTATGATTCACAGCAATAAATATATTTTACTTGTGCCTGGTCCACATATACATATAACTCTTTACAACATAACCATCCCTTCATGCCTTTATTATCATATGTAATGGACTATAAGAATGTTCTGTTGTTTTTGTTTCTAAAAACACTAGTCAAACATATTTAATAAACTCATGACCTATTAATGGGTTACACTCTACAGAATGGAAAACACTGTCCTAAATACTCAGTTTCATCAGGCCAGGTATGTGTAGAGGTCTTAGAAATTACTGGTATATACTAGGTACTCAAGAATTTAATGAAGGAATGAATTTCATGAATGAATGAATTTCATGATAATAGTTCCAGTTTGTTAAAATGGGAAGGATTTTAACTGTAAGTCAGAAAATCCAGGGTTAACTCCTGACTCTGGAATCACTGTATAGCCTTTAAAAATAACTTAAATTCTTAATATTCTTACCTGCAAGATAGAACTTGTGATATTTGGTACTCATGAGGACAACATGAATTCATAAACATAAAACTGTTTTGTTTTGTTTTTTTAATCTTGCCCTGGGTAGAGTGCAGTGCCATCACAGCTCACAGCAACCTCAGACTTGGGCTCAAGTGATTTTCTTGCCTCAGCCTCCCAAGTAGCTAGGACTACAGGTACCCACGTGGCACAACGCCCGGCTATTTTTTGGTTGTAGTTGTTATTTTCGTTTGGCAGTCCTGGGCTGGGTTCAAACCTGCCAGCTCTGGTGTATGTGGCTAGCGCTCTAGCTACTGAGCTACAGGCGCTGAACCCGTAAAACTATTTTGATTAAAAGATATACAATTATAAATAAAAGGTGAATGTATTTGTTACTTATGTACTTTAAAATGCCTCGAGACCTTCACTTTGCTACATAATACCACTTCATTGATTTGGACTCATTAAGGTAATATTGCCGAAACAATGAGATCTGAATTTAGATCTTTTTTTAAAAAGAAAATTTATTTAAAATTTCATCGAGTAACAAAATAGTCCCAAACATATTGGGTTGGGCAGACATCTACCTCAAAAATACTAATTGGGTCACGAACAGATTAGCATGCTGATCAACACATAAAGAGGTCCATTGTAGTCCTGGGGCATGTTTGTGTGTAAATGGATATTTCCGAATTTGACAAGAGACTTGCTTGGAGAAAGTACCTTTGTTAGCTCGTCAGGAATTTATTAATTTCCAACATATGTATTAGGAAATGTGCCATTTCTAAATTATTGGGGTCTGGATATATAAGACTTTGAACAATGTCTGTAACACAGAGCTTGGAGCTATCAAGGACATGTTTTTGTCCAGAGGTAAGTCACTGACTGCATAGACAAGGTAACCTTCCCTTTGTTCTCCCCGTAAAGCCTACCAAGTACTTAGCATCATGAGAACTTTCCCAGCTTGTTTGCTGGGAGAGATAGCATGATACGGTGGTTAGATACACTGGCTTCAAAATCAGAGAAACTGACTCCTACATTCTGGTTCTACCACCCACCCTGGGTGGGTTTCTTTACCTGAAAGAGTTGTGCATTTAAGGTACAGCACACACGTGCATGAACGCGTGCGCACAGTATTTAGCACGACGCCCAGCAAATAGAAAATAATAAATGATAGTTCTTGTTAGCTGTTATTATTGTTGTTTTTATTAGTTATCGCCAGTTTGTTTTTGTCTTGGCTACCTAGCTGCTACAAATGGTCTGCTAAAGAAGAGATCTATGTACTTGAGAAATAAACATGTTTCCCTAAGATCCAAGGAAAACTGTTTCCTAGGTTTTATCATGCCCTGTAGAGGCTCAACCTTTGTGACATCTGGGAATTTAGATGAAAGACAGTCACGTCCCCCCCAGCGGCTCACACCCCACTGAGGAGTGGTATAAACAGCACATC
This sequence comes from Perodicticus potto, assembly GCA_963574655.1. Classification (NCBI taxonomy): domain Eukaryota; kingdom Metazoa; phylum Chordata; class Mammalia; order Primates; family Lorisidae; genus Perodicticus; species Perodicticus potto. The sequence goes on along the minus strand of CAUYRH010096063.1, from coordinate 19,877 downwards.
CCTGGACACGTGCTCTCAGCCTGTCAGTCTTCGGTGTGCTGGGGGAAGGGCTGCCCTGTTAAATTCAGTACTTAGTTGGAGAAATCAGGGCATGAATGCAATTGCTCACCCTGTGATGCTGAGCTATTTTGAAGTATCCTTTCTAATCTACTTGAGGCAAAATTGTGAAGTAGTCATTTGTCTCTGTCACTTCTTATGCCCCGAACCCCGGCTCCAGTCCCTTTCTTCCCACTCATCCTGTGTCAGTAAATTTCTACTGCTCCATACCACAAATTAGCTGAAAATGGCTTAAAAGGTTGTCCCTTTCAGGTACATTTGTGCTTTACAGAACTCTAAAGAATTAAATCGATGATTCTCTAAGGGTAATGCTTCCGACATTTGTAGGCCAGCAGGAGAGAGACCTGGGGAGCTGTGCTGGTATCCTCCAGTTCACACCGCCTTCTCAGCTGGTCTCAGCTGAAAAAACACCGTGTCATTGAAGGATGAGGACAATCTATTCTAATGTTTTCCAAAGTGTGTGCCACAAGATGTTAGCTGGTTTTACTGTGGCCAAATACTTTCAAGGAACTCTGTGAATAACAAAATTAAACAAGTTTCATTGCTGTAGAGATTCTCAAAACCTCTAACATGCTCATGTTAAAGGAAGTGCTTTAAACTTCCAAGGGAATGTTAAGGATGCAGCATTTTTCCATCTTATTTGATTATCTTCCCCTTTTAATTTTTCATAAAGCGGCTCGGCGCCTGTGGCTCAACGGGCTAAGGCGCCAGCCACGTACACCTGAGCTGGCAGGTTCGAATCTAGCCCGGGCCCGCCAAACAACAATGGCTGCAACCAAAAAATGGCTGGACGTTGTGGCAGGCGCCTGTAGTCCCAGCCACTTGGGAGGCAGAGGCAAGAGACTTGCTTGAGCCCAGGAATTGGAGGTTGCTGTGAGCTGTGATGCCACAGCACTCTATCCAGGGTGACAGCTTGAGGCTCTGCCTCAAAAAAAAAAAAGTCAGCTCTTAACACAAGGGCTTGAAAATATTAAAAAGAGAAAAATTACATTGGCCAGGCGAGGTTGCTCACACCTGTAATCCCTGCACTCTGGGAGGCTGAGGTGGGTGGATTGCCTAAGTTTGAGACCAGCAGGAGCGAGAGTGAGACCCCCACCGCTACTAAAAATAGAAAAATTAGCCAGGTTTTGTGGTGAGCACCTGCAGTTCCACCCTACTCAGGAGGTGAGACAGGAGGATCACTTAGACCTAGGAGTTTGAGGTTGCTGTGAGCTATGACACCACCGCTCTTTACCCAGGGTGACAGAGTGAGACTCAGCCTCAAAAAAATAAATAGATGAATAATGACATGGCAGAGCCTCGTGTGTATCCTGCAATGACACTACAGCTGGTCAGCATCATCAGACTAAGTACTCGTCACAGGAGATGTTCTCAGCTCACAGGACAGCTATAGCCAGAAAAATTAGAAAATTTAAAATAGAATGTCTCATGACAGCAGAATATCTTCACAAAAATAAAAAAATGAAAACGAGGCTGCCAGCAAATTGAGATTCCGAGTGGCTCGCTTGTTAGCACAGCCAGGAAAGCCGCTTACTGCTGGAGACTGAAAAAAGCATGTAAGATTGCAGTGGCTGACACAGTGTGCCCCGAGAAGGCAAGCTGGTCTAAGCCTGTCACCCTGGGTGACAACAGTGTTCTCAGAGTTAAGCATGTTGGGAGCGGCATCCATAGTCAGTTAAAACCAAAGGGAGTGATGTCAATTGCGTTTCTTGGCTCTTGATGAATGAACTGAGGTTAGCACTCAGTTGTTTATCTGAGGGTCACTACCTCAATATTGAGGTGAAAAGCAACTAAAGAATCAGCCAGTGTGTGCAGACTGCAGGGACAACTGTAGGAAAGAACATTTCCACTGTTGAGAAAATGAATCCAGCAAAACACGAAGAGGAATCTGCTAACATGTGATGAAAGTATGTGTGCAGGGTGGAGGGAGGGTAATGGGTGGGGCCACACCTACGGTGCATCTTAGAAGGGTACAGGTGAAACTTACTAAACGCAGAATACAAATATCTTCATACAATAACTAAGCAAATGCCATGAAGGCTACGTTAAACAGTTTGATGAAAATATTTCAGATTGTTGGCTCGGCGCCTGTGGCTCAACGGGCTGGGGCGCCAGCCACGTATTCCTGAGCTGGCGGGTTCGAATCCAGCCCGGGCCCGCCAAACAACAATGATGGCTGCAACCAAAAAATGGTCGGGTGTTGTGGCGGGCGCCTGTAGTCCCAGCTGCTTGGGAGGCGGAGGCGGGAGACTCGCTTGGGCCCAGGAATTGGAGGTTGCTGTGAGCTGTGATGCTACTGCACTCTATCCAGGGTGACAGCTTGAGGCTCTGTCTCAAAAAAAAGAAGAAAAAAAAAAGAAAATATTTCAGATTGTTTATGAAACCAGCACATTGTACCTCTTGATTGCACTAAAGTACACAGCTATGATTTAATAATTAAAAAAAAGAAAAAAAAAGAAAAGCAGAAAGGTTACTTCTTGAAAATTTATAAAATAAAACTAGATTGGCAAAAGAAGAAGAAGAAGAAGAAAGTATGTGTGCAGCAGAAAAAAACTTAGGTGGACAAATCTACAAAGTTCATGAAATCAAAAAGTGTTTAAAGTCTGTGGTTGTCCTTGTATTAGTCATTGGGTCTCTGTAAATCATTCTTTTGCAAGAAATATTTGAATCTTTCACCTGTTATTGAACCAGTAGGGTCAGCTGTGAACTCCCTCTGCTTGCAAACACTTACTCATCATCATTTCTGAGAATGTTCGTCAGAAGTAGGAGCTGAATGGCCTGACTCACCCTACCCCAGAGAGTTCAGTAGCTTAACAATGGTTAACAGTTTTGCTGTGATTTTTAAACTTAAGGCTGTGTTGAAATTCTTTTGGAATGAGAAGAACTTCCCTTAACCTGTGTTCTTGAACACTGACTAGCTTTGGAATTTAATTTTTTTTTCTCTAGAGACAGAGTCTGTTGCCCAGGATGGAGTACTGTGGCCTCAGCCTAGCTTACAGCAACCTCCAACTCCTGCCTCAGCCTCCCGAGTAGCTGGGACTAGAGGTGCCCACTATAACGCCTGGCTAGTTTTTCTATTTTTAGTAAAGATAGAGTCTTGCTCTTGCTCAGGCTGGTCTCTAACTACAGAACTCAAGCAATCACCTGCCTTGGCCTCCCAGAGTGCTAGGATGATAGTTGTGAGCCACTGTGCCTGGCCTGGAATTTAATTTTTGCTTCAAACTTGATAATTTTTTTTAACAAATTCAACCTCAACTCAGAAGGGAAAACAGCATTTATATGTGAAATGTGTACTGTGTTATCATAATTTTAATAATGAATGTTATTTGAGTCACCATGATGTGCTTTATGTAATTCCTGTGCTGTCAAAGTTAAAATAAGCAGTGAACTCTTCACACCCACACACAGTGCAGTGGGTGTATCTTTCAAGTGCAAACTATAATTCCTTGTTGAAAGTGGGAAGGAAATTTCCACAAGTCTTTTTTAAAGACAGAGTCTTACTTTGTTGCCCAGGCTAGAGTGCCGTGGCATCAGCCTAGCTCACAGCAACCTCAAACTCCTGGGTTCAAGAGATCCTCCTGCCTTGGTCTCCCACAGTGCAAGGACTACACAGGCGTGAGCCACTGCGCCTGGTCACTGTTGCATCCTTCTGAAATGCTTTCTGTTTTTCCTACCCCATGACGAGCCCATCACCTTGTTGAACAATGTTGTAGTAGTTTTAAATCCTTGTCTGATAGTTTCATGTCTGACTCATCTTGATGTTAGCTTTGGTTGACTGCCTTTCACATCTGAATGGGTCATCGTTTGCTGGCTCCCCACTGCCGGGTTCTTTGGGATTGTTTCCTGGACGGTGTGACTGTTGAGTGCCCTACACACCGTATCCTGTTATGTTCCAATGCAGACTATTGATGCTTTCGTTTTGGCTGGAAATTAACTTGGTCAGATTCCAAATGTGAACTTTGCCAGAGGCTCCTATATCAGGCAGCTTTTAAAAAACTCTCTAGCTGGAACTGCTTGCAGGCTGCCTGGCACTGTCTGACTGAGGCAGGGGGCAGCTAGAGACTTGGGGTCCCTGCCTCTGACTTTCTCCTTTTCAGGGTTCTCCAGGCTCCTCTGGTCCTTCTGGGCTTCTCTCTTCTTTCCCTTTGGCCAGGAAGATGATAGGATTCATTTGGTATTTGAGTCTCTCCACTCAGCCTGTGGCTGCCTTCAGGGCCAAGCACATGGAGGAGAAATCGCTCTAAACTGGAATCTTACTTTAAGTGTTAATCTCCTTCCAAAATCTGCTGACTTTTGTTCACTCCCTAGAGCACTTATGTAATTGGTTTTATATATGTTTTCCAAAATTTTTCAGTTGTGGATGAGATTTTTAAAAAGACGTTTGTAAGTTTGATTTTTGTACCTGTCAGCCTTGTTGAATTCTGTGTTAAGTATTTAACTGCATAGAATAGAAAACCCATTTCATGGAAAAAGAGCCGAGGTAGGCATCTCAGCTCAGTAAACATAGCTCTTTGCAAGCATGAAAGCAGGTGCCTGGGAAAGGTGGTCCCACCCCACCTCCAGGAGCCCAGCCATCTGGGACAGATCAGTCCTGGCCCCACTCATGAAGGGTTGTGCTCCCCCGACCTAGGCGCCCACACAGCCCTAGACTTCATGGTCATGGTGAGGCCTACCCTGCAGTGCCATGAGTCAGGAGTGCACCTAAAAGAAGCCGTGTGTGACCAACATCCATCCCCTCGGGACCTGGGACTGGCAGGAGACCAGGCCACCATCTGGCCTTGCCATCTGGCCCTGTAAGAGACTGAGCACCAGGCTTCTAAGAGCGGTCGTGGGTTCATGAGGGAGGTGCTGGGAGCGGGTCATTCCCAGCCGGTAAGATGTTTTTGCAGCCCTCAAGCAATTGCATGCTTTAATGAGATAAGATGAGTGGCTCCGTTAGCAAGCAGATATTATACTTTGGACATTGGTAGTGCGACAGGATAGGAGTCAAGCCCGGGGAAAGAGTACGTAGTGATCATGAAGCATATGATCCTGGTATGTGGGCCCCCCTCCACATCTGTTGCATAATGCTTCAATAAAAGGCCACGACAGAGGTTACTCGGGGCCCACCCTGCACCTATGGGGAGTCCGCCTCTTGCAAGCATTGTACTTTTAATCCGTGTCCTGGCTGGGTTTTTTTTGCAGTTTTTGGCCGGGGCTGGGTTTGAACCCGCCACCTGTGCAATATGGGGCTAGCGCCCTACTCCGTCCCTGCTGTTTTTATTTGTGCGGTGATGGGGGCGCCACAGCAGCACCGACATGGCCCCTGTACTTCCTCAGCAGCACTTGAGGAAAGGAAGAGTGAGCACCTGTGCCCCCAGGGGCGGCTGAGGGCAGCTCTCCTGGCCCTTGGTGCCCCTCCTCCCGGGGTGGCTGGGGCCTCCACAGGGTCTCCACCCACACATTCCTGCTGTATGAGCAGCAGCTCCCAGCTGCCTGGGCAGAACCTGGCGTGACCAGCAGATGGGGGACTGTCCTCCCGACTCACGCTACCCTCCCTGCACAGGATCTGTAAGTTGGAATCTTTGAACCATATCCTCTTGTGGCTGTGGTGAATTTGCACCTCCCAGCTGACCAGCCAGGTAGCCCTCAGGCTGGGTCTTCCCCAGGATGCCGGGTAGGGTTCCCAGCACCAGACAACGGGCAGGCAGGAACAGGCTGCTGCACATGGGCCACACGGAGCCACAGGGTGGGACCCCCAGGCACTAGGCTGTCCACCAGGCATGGACACCCAGAACCAGCTGCCTCACATTTCCTGCCAGGGTGGGGCTGCCGACCACTGTGGCACTAGAAACCCAGTTTAGCTGGGGGGCTCTCAGGACAGAGGCAGGGGTGGGGATTTTCCCAGGAACCTCATCTCCTGGGTCTGAACTCCGCCACCAACATCTCTGAGCTTTGGGTGGACAAAATGATCCTGTATGGAGAGCTGTCCCTAAATCTGTGCCCCACTCCCTTGCCCGCCACCTCCAGAGAGGCCGGAGGCAGGCAGGGAATGTTGTCCAACTTCATTTTCACCCGAAGGCTGGATCTTGGGGCCCAGGCGGGGCCTGTGCATCCGGTTGCCACGCGGTGGGGGCTCCAAAACGGATGTCACCCCTGCAGGCCTAAGGCAGGTACTTGTAGGTGCCCCCACAGTCCCTCCAATCGTCCTGGGGGCACCGTGGACTGTAGGAGGCCCCGTGGGGCAGGCAAGGTTGGGGGTTCCTCATTCCATAGTGTTGGGGAGGCCGCCCAGGTCTACTGTGGTCAGAAGGGAGACGGCAGTGGGGGGCGGGCAGACTTCTTGTCTGGCCATGCTGACTCACTGCCCATTTTCTGGTTGGGGGGTTTGTTTTCCTTCTGCCTTCTCAGGGTGTCCCCATCTTCTCTGGGGCAGGGGTAGAGGTAGCCGTCACCTGGAGGGTTGGTGGCCCCCCAAGCTGTTCCCCTATCACTGGCCAGACCAGGCAGGGCTCTTTGCCTATTGAGGGCAGCTGCAGCATGACAGGGTGGGGAGCCCCTCATTCCTGAGCCGCAGGGGTGGCACCTGCACAGGCCTATGCCCTGGTTTTGCAGGTGGCTGAGGCTGGACTCCACACAGTCGCGGGGTCCCCTGGCCCCTGAGAGAGGAAAGTGTCACAGGTGGTTTGGTCTGGTATAGGCCCCACCCTAGGTTGGGAGGATAGTACCCACCTCCCCACCCACACTGGCCCACCTCAGAGAGCACAGAGGGATCCCCTTAGGCTGTGCCCCACCCACGTCCACCTTCGGGAGGGACGAGAGCAGCCTGTGGGGATGGCAGGGTCCCGGATATGTACAAAGCCCAGGCACATGCAGCCAAGGGCACACCCCCAGCCTAAGCTGCTCAGTCCTCTGGTGAAGGAGTGGGGAAATTGAGGCCAACCTGAGTGGGGATGGCTCTGTTCCCACACTGGGCTCTCCCCGCCCTGCCCTGCCCAGCAGGAAGGGGTGGTATCAGCTGAGGCCTGGGCCCTCCCAGCCCAGCTGGCCCAAATGCACGGGCACTCCCGGGCAGGAGGGGCCAGAGGCACAGGCACTACTGTAGGTGTCCAGAACTTTCCACCTGGGAGTCGCCTGGGGTACCACAAGGGTCCAACTGGCCTGAGTCAGGAGTGTGGGGTCGGGGGGCAGGTCCCATGCTGTCCATGTGGAGGGGGTGTCAGCGTGGCTGTCCTCCACAGACCATGGCCTTGCTTATGGCCCTGTGCTCCAGGAGGTCCTGTAGGACACATGCCCACTGCAGCCTTCTGCTTCTACTCTTCAGCCTCGGTGAGTTCAGGGGCTGCTACAAAGGGGGCTGCCAGGGAGGTGGAGGGCAACCAAGGGGCCTGGGGCCAGGACCTTGGGGGAGTCTCCATGTGCCCAGCACCTTCATAGGCCACCAGCCTTGGCTCTGCCCTTGGAGGCAACTATGCCCAGCGTACCAGCCAGGCCGATGTACCCCTCAGGGTCAGAGGCTGAGCCAGCAAGCGATGGGAGCTCCGGTCAAAGTGGGGGTGTCTGTGAAGTAGAAATCAACTTCCCTCAGCAGCTGAGTCCCAGGAGGAAGGTGTAGAAGGGGCTCCCCGGTAGGGTGCAGACACCTGTGACTGGGGCTTGCCTTTGTTTCCACATCCTGTGAGCTGGCACAGCCAGGAGGCCCCAGATGCTCCCCATTAGCCTTGTGGCCTCTCTCTTTGCAGGGTGGGCACAACACTTGAGGGCTCAGGCTGGAGAGTCAAGACAGGTAAGGACTCCTCTGGGGACAAGGAGGAGGGTTTTCTGGTCCTGGGGGGGATGCCAGGCTGTGTTCTCTCGCTCACACGTGCACGAACATGGGAATAGGCATCAATGGTGTGCACTTGCAAAGGTGGAGCCGCACCCACCAGGTGCACCCACATGATTAGCCCAGGCAGTGGCCAAGCGCATAAGTCCAAGATACAGGTGGTCCCTAAGCCCGTAAGTCCAAGATACAGCTGGGCCCATTCCAGAGGTAGTAGGACTCAGGGGGAACCTATCCTGGAAGTAGCTAAGCCCAGGTTTCAGCACAGTCAGCAGGCCTTATGCCCCCAGCAGGTCGAACCTCTGGACCCTGTCTTGGCCAATGTGTCCAGCTTCACCAGGTAGGTCTGGGGTCCCCATAGCCTTGAGGGTACAGCTCAAGGGGCCTGTGGACTATGGATGTCCTTCCCGGCATGAGGCTAGCATTGCCCACTGTGCCAGGCCCTCCAATTCTTTCCATTGAAGCCCCTCAGGGTGTCACCTGGTGGGGGGAGTATTTTTAGGGAGCACTAGCACTGTGGGGAATGGTGGTTTTGGTGCACATCCCAGCCCCGCCCCCAGCCTTTCCCCAGATCGCCTCCTTGGCTTCACATGTGCTGGCATGTCTCACCTGAGCCCGGAGCGTGTCAAAGAGTTGGCTGTGGCCGTGGGGCAGAAGAATGTCACACTCCAGGCAGATCAGGTCAGTCCTGTGGGCCTCAGTCCAGGGCAGGCAGGGCACCTGGGGCTCTAAGGAACTGACAGGCTCCCACTGCCATCCCCACTGCAGAGTGTCTTCCTCTCAGAGCTCCCTGGTCACCTAGACTGACCACTAGAGTGCCCATCCCCACTGGGGTCCACCTCTCTGGGAGAGTCTGAGGCGGGCTGGTCATCAAGGCTATATGGAACTGGGTCCCCGCTGGAATCTTGGGCCAGCCTTCCTGGCTCTGTCCCCAGAGGGCAAATCAATCATTCATAATTCAGGGAGAGGTGAGAATCAGGGCCCAGAGAAGCCAGCAGGCCCCTGTGGGCCCAGCCTGTGGGAACTCAGGTCAAGGCACCCAACATCCTCCTCGAGGTGGCTGTCCAGGAGGTGGGAGCAGAACCAGGAGCCCATGTGTCCTGTGGGTGGGTGTGGGGCCAGCCCCTTAGCCCTGGCCCATCACCTGGGGCAGTGGCCGGAGGTGTCCTGTGCTGGACATGCCCCCGCAGCTGCGCTGTCTGGCACACGGCCTGCCTGCACACCCAGCGCCTGAGGACCTGGATGCCTTCCCGCCTGACCTGCTGCTTTTCCTCAAGTAGGTCCCCGAGCCCCAAGGTCTCAGCACATCTGCCCAGGAGCCAAAGCACAGACACTGGGTGCCCCACCCAGACAGGCTCCCGGGGCAGGCTGTAGTGACCGCTGCATTCTTGTTCCACAGCCCGGCTGAGTTCTCGGGGCCCCAGGCCTGTGCCCACTTCTTCTCCCACATCTCTAAGGCCAATGTGGATGTGATCCCACGGAGGTCCCCTGAGCGGCAGCGCCTGCTGCCTGCAGCTCTGGTCTGCCGGGTAGGGGCTGGGGCTTGGTGGGTGCAGGGCAGGGAAGGGGCGTGGTAGACCCCAGAGGTGCCAAGGCTGCTGTGTGTGCAGGGTGTGCAGGGGTCCCAGGTGAGCGAGGCCGACGTGCTGGCTCTGGGAGGACTGGCCTGTGACCTGCCTGGGGGCTTCGTGGCTAATTCAGCGGCAGCCCTCCTACCCCGGCTGGCGGGCTGCCCGGGATCCCTGGACCAAGACCAGCAGGAGGCTGCCCGGGCAGTTCTGCAGGGTAGAGGACCTCCCTATGGGTGAGCAGGACTGTGCTGGATGGGGATATGCACGAGCAGCCCTGTAAGGGCACCTCCATAGGTCCCCAGGGGTGGCACCTGGCCCTGGCTCTATCTCCTGCCCTCTCTGAGCTGCACATGGGGTTCTTGAGCTGGGCTCCTGCAATGTACAGCTCCCCGTCAAAGTGGTCGGTCTCCACCCTGGACACTCTACAGGGACTACTGCCCATTTTGGACAAGGACTTTATCCAAGACATCCCTAAGGTGAGATCCTGCCCTACCCCACCATCTGTGGATGCCTGGCCACCTGCAGTTCAGCCACAGCTGTGCCTGTCCTCAGGGTGTCATGACCGCATGGCTGCAGCGTATCTATCGGAACCCGTCCGGGCTGAGGCCAGAGCTGACTGTGGTCCTCCCGAGGCTTCGTAGGGACACAGAGAGTGAGTGTCACACCCTGGCCAGCAGGGGTGGGGGACTGCACTCCTGGGAGGCAGCTCGCCCCATCCTAACAGCTCTGCCAAGTGGGTGTGAGTGCCCCAGAGAGGGCCTGCACTGCCCGCGGCTGCACCATGGGTGTTGGAGGAAGGAGAGGCTGGAGGAGAAGACCTGCCCCTCATACCTGCCTGCTCCTGCAGAGGTGGCCTGCCCCCCAGGGCGTGAGGTCCATGTGGTGAATGAAAAACTCGTCTTCTACTCGGACTGGGAGCTAGAGGCCTGTGTGGATGGGGCCCTGCTGGTTGCTCAGATTGACCACATGAATGCGGTCCCCTTCACCTACCAGCAACTCGACATCTTTAAGCGCAAATTAGATAAGGTACGATGGGTTACGCCATGGGTTGTCACCAGGGAGTGGCTGCAGTTCACATGGTCACTCCCCTGCAGATCTACCCCAAAGGCTACCCTGAGTCCCTCATCCGGCGCCTGGGCTACTTCTTCCTCACCATGACCCCCGAGGACATCCACAAATGGAACGTGACATCCCTGCAGGTTGTGAAAGATCTGCTCAGAGTCAGCAAGGGGCGGGACATGGATGCTCAGGTGACCACCGGTTTTGGGGGCATGTGGCACAAGGCTGTGAAGGCTTGGGGGTCACAGCAGGAGTCTGTGCAGGTGCGTGGATGGATATATCTCTTCCTGCCACCAGGCACCTCAGTGGCCTCCTCCCACAGGTGGCTGCCCTAATTGCCCAGTATGTGAAGGGAAATGGCTGGCTGGACAGGGACAGCCTGGATGCCCTGGCTGCCTTCCGCCCCACCTACCTTTGCTTCTTCAGTTCCGGGCAGCTGGGCTCCGTGCCACCTAGCATCATCTGGTGAGTCCCTAGGCTGTGCTGGGCAAGGTGGATATCTGTGCTGGGGCTCACTCCCTGGCCCCACACTGCCTCCCCAGGGCGGTCAGGCCTCAGGACCTGGATGCATGCAACCAGACGCAGCTGGACATCCTGTATGCCAGGGCCCACCTCACCTTCCAGAATGTGAGCAGGGCTGAATACTTTGTGAAGATCCAGCCATTCCTGGGTGAGCCAGGGGGCACAGGGCCGGGGGTATGACAGGGGAGCTGAGGGCCCCCACTTGGCACTTCCGAGTCCTCTCTCGCCCCCTCCCCCAAGGCATGTGGACTGGGAGGCTCCCAGGGTCAGGGGCCAGGAGAACCCCTCAGGAGAAAAGGTGTCTTTGTGGAGCCTGTGGGCTTCTGGTAGCTTGTGGCCAGGTGGGTGTGCTGTGGGGCCTAATACTGGGATCCCTTCCATGTGGGCAGGCGGGGCCCCCACAGAGGACCTGCGGGCTCTCAGTCAGCAGAATGTGAGCATGGACTTGGTCACCTTTAAGACGCTGAAGAAAGAGGCCGTTGTGGTATGGGTGGGGGTCCTGTGGGAGTACGGGCCCAGGGTTGGGGTATCTGTGGGGGGTGACAGCCCAGGGAGGGGACCGGTAGGAGTGTGGGTCCAGGGAGGGCAGCCCACAAGGGTGAAGGTTCAGGGAGGGGTGCAGGGGGTAGGACAGCCCATGGAAGTGTGGGTCCAGGCAGAGGGCACTCTTGGGGGTGCCTATGGGGGCAAAGGTCCAGGGAGGGAATCCCACAGGCCTGCAGGCCTGGGTAAGGGCAGGGAGCCCTGAAGAGGAACAGGGCCTTGGGGGCAGCGGTGGCCCTGGCCTGATGCCTCCAAAGCCCATGGGCAGGTGCCTGTGGGGCGGGGAGGCCTAGGATGATTTGGACACAGTTGGGCCCAGCAGCTCTTTGCATCCTGATGGCTGCCCCGGGCCCTGGCAGGGGTTGACTGTGCGGGAGGTGCAGAATCTTCTGGGCCCATATGTGGGGGGCCTGACGGCAGAGCAGAGGAACAGCCCTGTGTGGGACTGGATCCTGCGGCAGCGGCAAGACGACCTGGACACCATGGGGCTAGGGCTCCAGGGCGGTATCCCCAATGGCTACCTGGTCTTGGACCGCAGTCGCCGAGGTAGGTGGGCAGCCAGCCAGCTGGGCACAGGCCCCCAGTAGATGGAGGCGGGTGGGTCTGACCACCCCTCTCTCGCAGTGGCCCTCTCAGATGGGCACCGTCTCCTTGGATCCAGACCCATGCTCTCGGCCATGCTGGTACTGCTCTTGGCTTTGGCCCTGCACTGAGGATGCCACTCGGATCCCCCAGCCCTCAGGTCCACTGCAGCGCCCCCACCTGGCCAGGAGTGGGCCTGAGCGGTCCCTATCTGGCCAATGGGCCTTGAACTCAATAAATGGGGATGTGCCCCCTGCAGACACACCCTGTGGCCTTCAAAGACCAAGTGGAAGGTGGGGGCCTTGGGGTGTCCTGTGACCCTAGGGCCCAAGGTGGAGTCCCAGGCAGGGTAGGGGCCCTTTGAGGCCTTCTTGACATTGTTGTCATTGGCCTGAGGCCAGACTGGCACTCATGGTGGCTGCAGGGGGCAGAGGGTAAGAGTCCTGCATAGGCTGGACCCTGGCCAAGAGGGCCTCATTGTAGGGCTCAGGCCCAAAGCACAGATGCAGGCAGGAAGGTCACCTGTACTTTATTCATATCTGCCAGCAAAGCCAGTGGTGTCAACATCCCTGCCCTGCCCCCAGTTCTTCTGAAGAAGGATGGTGGCCATGGCTGCTTCTCCCTGGCCAGGCTGGGCTTGTGTCCAGGAGGGTCCCAGCTCCTTCTGGGGCCCAGTCCCCAGTCCACTCCAGGTCCTGGAAGCTAGCGGAGGGGAGTGGGCTCAAAGCTCAGCCTGAACTGGGTCCAGCCCCACCCTGTGGTCCTGTGTTCCCTGAACGTGGCGCCTGTGGACCTGCCTGCCTTCGGGCAGCACCATCCAGGGAGGCCAGGGCGGGGATGCCCCACGAGCAGGTGTGGTTATGCCCAGAGTGCGTCGATGCAGCAGCCATAGGAGGCCAGAGTGCAGGGCCACAGCCAGTGGCAGGCACCCGCTGGGGGCTGGTGTGCTGCCTGCAGGGGACACGGAGGGGACCCATAAGTCTTGCCAGAGCCACTCCCAGAAGCCAAACAGGCCCGGCAGCCCCTCCCTCTGGGATGGCTAGGGTGGAGCAGGCCAGTGCAGACCCCCACCCAGCCTGCTGTTCTGGGCCCCAACAGGAATTGCAAAGCTTTCCCTTCCCTGGCTGCTTAGCAGCTTTAGAGGGAGGAGGCGACTGTGTCCCTAAATAATTGCTAAGTGATAAGAGGTAGAGTCAGCCTCATCCAGGTGCCATCCCAGGAGGCAAATGGAACTGTTGGTGGAGAGCAACAGTGCATGAGTGAGCAGGAGAAGGGAAATGGGAACAGTTAGAGGTCCACAGAGGGGCCAAGCAGAGGAGGAGGATTTGGGGGGACTGTACCTGATGTGGGGGCCTTGGCATCCTTGCCAGGCAGGCCGGCAGTGTGGATGACATAAGGCGTTGGGTAGGTGGTGTTGGGGAACCCACTGGTCTCAGGGGCTAGGCTGGCGGGGCTGGCAAGGTCAGTGTCCAGGCCCAGCATGCCCAGGGCTGACATGTTGAGGCTCTGTAGCCAGGAGCTGACAGTGGGGTGGCTGCGAGCCTTCCGCAGGTCCCCCACATTCTGCCCCAGTAGCGTGGTCACATTGCCGACACTCAGGGTCTGCGAAGGAAATGAGGGGGCCGTGAGAATAGGGACAGGGGCTCTGAGGGGCTGTCCTAGGCCCAGGGAAGACCTGTAAGGGCATCAAGGCTGAGCAGATGTTGGGGCCTGAGGCCAGGGCCTGCCTGGAGGATGATGCAGCCCACCTGCTCTGCTGGCCTCTGACTTGAGGAGTGCCCGCCCAACTTGTGACCTAGGGACTCCCTGGTTAGCCTGCTCTGCCTCCCCCTGCTGGGCAGCCCAGGGCACACCTGCAGCACACGGGGGTTCAGGTTGGTAAAGGTGTCGATGTCCATGGAGATATTGGCCTGGGCCAGGAGCTGCAGCTCCTCCACAGGGGCACCACCTGCAAGGGCAAGGGTGAGGGAGCAGAGGCTCCTAGGGGAGGGGCACTACCTGGGGGGCGTGTGGGGCAGGGCCTCACCCAGGTAGGGGCGCATGAAGTGGTAGTAGTCGCCCGAGGTTCTGGTGTTGCTGAAGGCCTCCCGGGCCTTGGCATAAAGCACATCCTTCCGGGTCTGTGGGCAGGAGGAGATATCCAGGGCCCCGGCCAGCCTGGGGGGTACAGCCGATGAGCAGGCTGGGAACCCCCGCCCTTCAATGGCTAGGCATGGGGCCCTCTGCAAACCACAGCTTCCCTTTTGCCCTGTGTACTGGGCCAAACAGTTTTCCCTCCAAATTCCTGTCTATACAGAACCTCAGAACAGGACCTTATTTGGACATAGGGTCTCTACAGATGTCCCAAATTAAAAGATGAGGTCAGACAGAATTAGGTGGGCCCTAGGTCCCATGACAGTGCCATTAACAGAATATGTAAATTTGGACACAGACACAGAGGGGCAGAGGACCATGTGAAGGTGAACTAGACACGTCCATAAGCCAAAAGAGCTGGAAGCAGGATGAGGCGGGAAGGGTCCTCCCCGCAGGAGGATTTTGGACTTCCAGCCTCCACAAGTATGAGAGAATAAACTTCTCTTGTTTTAAATCACCTAGTTCGTGGTACTTTGCTGAAGTAGCCCTAGAACACTAAGACTGGACTGCCCTCCTGAGCCTCAGTTTCTCCTCCTGGCAGAGCAGTGAGCCGCCTCTGAAGCTGCCAGGTGGGTGGGTGGGTGCTGAGTGGTCTCACCGGAACTCCACGGGCTGGATTGTCTGGATCTGCTGGGGACTCATCCAGCAGAGGCGGGAGCCCCCAATGGCCACCAGCAGAGCACTGGTGACCGTCCCGTTGTGGTCCAGGAACTTTTGCAGGACAGCCTGGGGGGCAGGTCAGGTGTCAGTGAGACTGGAGCTTGGGGGCCAGGGCTCGGGGCCACCCTGCTGCCCTCACCTCTGTCTGGTTCTCTAGGGCCACACCCGAGGCCAGCAGGGCCACAACAGTGTCCCTGGACGTGATGTTCCACTGGCCGATCTCAGTGCGGGAGTAGAGATAGATGAGGGAGGTGATGAGCCTCAGCTGGTCCTCAGGGATGCCTCGGGGGTAGATCTGGGCAGGTGGGGCGGAGTCAGGGAGGCCTGAGCCCTGCCAACCTCCTCCCCACCACTGGTCCACACACCTGGGCAAGCTTGGCCTTGACGACACGCTGGCACTCAGCGGGCAGTGGGTGCTGCAGCAGGGGGTCCAGGCTGGTCTTGACCATGCGGCTGCTCAGGCAGGACTCAAGCTGGGCACAGTCATAGTGCATCAGAAAGAGGTCGTCTTGTAATGTGGCTGCTGTGATATTGCCGCGGACACAGGACCTCCCTGTGGGTGCTAGGTCAACACAGATGGTCAGCCATGGCTCAAGCTGACCACTGCTGGGGTCGTGGGTCTCCATCTTTGACCCCCTTCCTCCACTTCTGTCCCTGCTCTTGCCTCTCCCCGAGCCTGACCTCTAACCAAGAACTTGGCTTAAACCACTACTCATGTGCCAAGCCAGCCCTGAGGAAGCGCAGCACCCGCAAGGCCACAGTGACCGCACTGACCTGAGCCCCTCTTGGGCCTTGAGGACACAGAGTTGGCCTTGGATTCCAGAAAACTGGTGACGAAGCGCCTGGCATCTCTCTGGCTGAGCCGCCCTGCCCGGCATGCAGCCACTATGCTACGGAAGAAGTCCAGGCCTACAGCCTGGCAGGGCGAGACAGGCAGGGCCACTGCATGTTACAGGGGGCCTGCCTGGTCCCTCTTTCCAACCCACAGACAGGAACCATCTGAGGACCACTGAGGCATCAGAGGGGCTATGTGGCAGACTCTGGGGCCCGCCCTACCTGCTGTACTTGTACCCACAGGTGGGAGCTGATGTAGGTGGCCAGGGGCCCCAGGACCTGCAGCCCCTCCAGAGTCCAGGAGCCAGGGAGCCTGGTGCGCAGGAAAGGGCATTGTGTGGGGGGCCTGGGAGCCACCTGCCCCTCCCCGAGCACCTAGCAAGTGCTCAGATAAACCCAATCCCCTGGCTAGCACCTGAGTATAGTCATTTGACCAGGCCCTGCCAGGGATACTTCACCCTTGAGGAGCAGGGACACTCCCAGCTGGTGGGGCAGCGCCTTCTGGCCCTGTGTCCCATAGGCTGTGGGATCAGAATGAGGCTGAGGGCTGAGGTCAGAGGTCAGTCTTACCTCAAGGAAGGGAGGCTTCCAAGCCTGCCTACCTCTCCTCAGCCCGGGGCCCCTTTGCCCCCATCCACCCCACCCACCCGAGCTGGGTCCTTCCACTGGCCAGCAGCGTGTTGAGGGCAGCCCTCTGGGCAGCCGTTAGCCATGGGCAGCGCTGCAGGTTCTGAAGCACATGAGGGTCCGCAGTCATGATGATGGCTGGGTCCATGTCGCACACCAGCACCCCAAGGAGCAGCAGGTCGGAGGCTCTGAGCCGCAGGGGGCGCCCCCCCTGCAGGGACGTCAGATCAATGCACAGCAGAAGGCCAACTCTGCTGCCCGCCGCCTCCCACCCTGCCTGAGGTGCCCACCAGGCAGGTCCAGGCTGCGCGGTGCAGGGCGGCTCTCTGGTCAGGCAGGTTGGCCAGTAGCTCCAGGTGGCCCTGGGCAGCGTGACGGGTAAAGGCTTGGCAGTCAGCTTCCCTCACCTGGGACAGGCTGCAGGCAGGTAGGGAAGCTGTGGGGTGGGGCTGGGGCTGGGCACTGCCTCCCGCCCCCATGCTGTAGTTTTGCTCTGCAGTGGGGTCAGGGCAGGTGCACTCACTTGTAGAAGAGGAGCAGGTCTGGCGGGTGGAGCATGAAGTCCCCCAGGAGGCCACGATATGCTGCCAGGTTGGCCAAGCAGCTGAGCTGGGCAGGAGGGCAGCAGGTCACTCCCTTGTCCACTCTGAACTTGCCTCTCCTCTCTGCCGGGTTGCCCTCCCCTCAGCATGGACCCCTGTCTCCAGCTCTCAGGCTGGCTCCTCCCTCCTTGACTTGTCACTTCTTCCTCCCACAACCTCCATCTCAGAACAGGCCTCAAAATAGCCAACCCAAGGTCAGCGCCTGCAGCTCAGCGGCTGGGGCAGCAGCCACATACACCACAGCTGGCGGGTTTGAACCCGGCTCTGGCCTGCCAAACAACAATGACAACAACAACAACAACAACAACAAAAATAGCCAGGAGTTGTGGTGGGCGCCTGTAGTCCCAGCTACTTGGGAGGCTGAGGCAAGAGAATGGCCTAAGCCCAAGAGTTTGAGGTTGCTGTGAGCTGTGACAGCATGGCACTCTACTGAGGGTGACATAGTGAGACTCTGTCTCAAAAAAAAAAAAAAAAATTAGCCAACCTAGTCTCAAAGGCCTCGCCTGTCCCCAGCCACAGCCCCCATCTGGCTGGGACACCTGCAGCGGTCTCCTCACTGGAAAGGTTTAGGGTTAGGTAGGGTGGTTCTGGATGCTGGGGAGGTGGAGGCAATTTCCTGCTCTCCTCACAGAGACCCCATAAGGCCCAGGGTGGGCTGGGGGCTGTCCCTGGGGAGTTTCCCAAGTTAGGCCCATGAATGGTGCCCTTGGCCCTGCCCCACCTGCCTTGTCCTCTGCCTAGGGTACTTGCTGAGGTTCTGCTCAGCCCTCTGCAGCCTCCTCATTTCACATCCCCTGCCTGGACTTGTCCAGGGAGCCTTTGGGGTCACTTCAAGAATTTTTAGCCAGTTCCTTGGAGGCTCTTTGCCTAACTTTACGTCCAACAAGCGCCTGTGAAGGAAGCCTCATGGGAGGGGCCTCAAGGCAGATGAGGTCTGTCCTCTGGTTTCTGTCCAGTCCTGCCAGATCTTATCTTTGAGGAGAGGCCCACCCAGAGTGGGGGACTCTGACCCTTCCCCGCCTGCCTCTCGAGGAGCCCCCAGAGAATGGAGAGTGGGCTGCCATCCTCCTGGAGGGTAAGGGACCCCTCATGCTGGTCAGAGGGGGAGGAAAAACCCTGATGCATAAACATGTGAATGTCAGTAAGTTTGAATAGAAAGTTAAACACACTCAATTATCAATAAAAAGGTAAAAAATGAGGCATAAGGCCAGGAGTTTGAGACCAGCCTCGAAATATTGTGAGAGCCCCATCTCTTAAAAAAAAAAGACAGGGTGGTGCCTGTGGTTCAAAGGAGTAGGGCGCCAGCCGGAGGTGGTGGGTTCAAACCAAGCCCCAGCAAAAAAAACTGCAAAAAAAAAGGCAAAAAGCAGATTAGAAAAACATCTGAAGCAAATATACAAAGTATTAACTCTACATTATTGGCAGTTCCTCACACAGATGAGGACGCAGGAGGTGGATTTTAACGAATAACTGAAAGTATGTGTGCAAGTGGAGACAGATAACCACCATGTGGACATGTCCAGGATAGGGATGAAAACACTGCAAGGCAAGAAGAAGCAGATCTGATAAAGGCATCAGGCCTGAAGAAGCAATATCCTAATAGATGTAAGTGGACTAACTTTGCAATAAAATGACAAAGATTTTCAGATTAGATTTAAAATATTTCAGGTCTATGCTGTTTACATGAGATACCTAAAACATAAAGTCACCCAAATGTTGATGGTGAAAGAATGAAAAAAGATAATCCTGGAAAATAAGAAAACTAAGTCAGCTTTGGCAGGTCAATCTTTGCTTTCATCTCTTTAATATGTGGAGGTCTGTCAAGATGACCTATTCTCCTGTATAGGTTTGGTAGATTTTGACCTTCAGAGAACCTGGTTCATTTCAGCCAGCACCTCCAGGTTCCAAGCTGTCTCGTTTGTATGCATAAATGTTTCTTTATTATCTTTTATTGCCTGTGGGATTGGTATGGTGGCCCCTCTTTCATTTCTGACATTAGTAATTCATATTTTCTCTTTTTTCCCTTGGTTAGCCTGGCTAGGAATTTATCGATCATTTTTATTTTTTTATTTTTATTTTTATTTTTTTTTTGAGACAGAGCCTCAAGCTGTCACCCTGGATAGAGTGCCATGCTGTCACAGCTCACAGCAACCTCCAATTCCTGGGCTCAAGCCAGTCTCTTGCCTCAGCCACCCAAGTAGCTGGTACTACAGGCGCCCACCACAACGCCCGGCTATTTTTTGGTTACAGCCGTCATTGTTGTTTGGCGGGCCCGGGCTGGATTCGAACCCGCCAGCTCAGGTGTACGTGGCTGGCGCCTTCGCCTGTTGAGCCACAGGCGCCGAGCCTATCGATCATTTTTAAAAAGAAGCTTTTGGTTTTGTTGATTACCTCTCTTAAATTTTTTTTATTTTTTGGCCAGGGCTGGGTTTGAACCTGCCACCTCTGGCATATGGGGCTGGCGCCCTACTCACTGAGCCATAGGCGCCTCCCAATTTTTTTTTTTTTTTTTGAGACACAGTCTAATTATGTCACCCTCAGTAGAGTGCCATGGCATCAAAGCTCACAGCAACTTTAGACTCTCGGGCTCAGGCTATTCTCTTGCCTCAGCCTCTCAAGTAGCTGGAACTACAGGCACCTGCCACAAACCCCAGCTATTTTGTCATTGTTGTTTAGCTGGCCCAGGCTAGATTTGAACCCTCCAGCCTCAGTGTATGTGGCTGGCACCTTAACCACCATGCTAGGGACGCCGAGCCTCTCGATCATTTTTAAAAAGAAGCTTTTGGTTTTGTTGATTACCTCTCTTAAATTTTTTTTATTTTTTGGCCAGGGCTGGGTTTGAACCTGCCACCTCTGGCATATGGGGCTGGCGCCCTACTCACTGAG
>CAUYRH010096061.1:0-13698 GCA_963574655.1 Perodicticus potto | reverse complement strand
AGACATACTAACTAAAACAGGAACTTTTCCCTCCTGGAGATCTAGTCATGATCAAAACTCTTCCCTCTAATTCACCTTCCCTGACCCCAACTTGGGAAGTCCCCCTTTCCTGTTATCTTGTCTTCTTCTACTGTTAAAAGTTATAGGAGTCGATTCCTGCATACATCATTCATGAGTAAAGTCCTGGAACCCCCCCATCTTCTACGGAGGCAGGCAATGAAGACAGTCAACCACAGATCACCTACACTTGTGAGCCAAAAGAAAGTTTGAAGTTATTATTTAGGAAACAGCAAGAAAAATCCTAATATGGTTTTCTTTTAGCATCACTGAATAAGTGTTTCTGACCTGATGCTATTCTACCTTTGCCTATTACTGATTACACTAATCAGATTTATGTTTTCCAGAAATGTCATCAAGCCACACGTAACAAAGATGGTCCCAGTCCATGAACCCCTGTATCACTCTCCCTCCAGAGAAACCATAACTGCCCCCTTCTATCATCGCCCGATTCAGCAGGAAGCAGTTAGATCGAGTCTTCGCCCCTTTTCCCTAACAGCAGTTAGGGTTTCTACTCGGAGAGGGAGAATTGATGCAGGACATTTGGCACCCTGGCCAGCTCAGCAGAGCTGACGGACCTGCTGCCTCCTCCTTGGTGGCGTCCGTGCTGCGGCAGCCAGCTGAAGAACCAGCAGGCTTGATGACTGGCAAGGAGGGGAACCTCCAACCCCCACCGGAGGCTCCAATAGCCAAAAAGGCCGGACAACAGCTGAGGAGTCACCTGTGCCTCGGTGTCTCCTTCACTTTGCACTTGGGACTAAATATAGAACCCCTATTCCCTATGCCTAGGTCAATTTCATGTGAATTTCCTGGGCCTCAATTCTATGAATGGACTGTGTCCATTCATTGATGCATTCATTCACTTTGCCCAGGAGGGGACTGTGTTCGTTCATTGATACATTCATTCACCTTCCAAATAAAGAAAGAAAGAAATTAAAAAAAAAAATAAATAAATAAAATAAATAAAAATATTTAGTGTTATAACAAGAAAGATAGTATCAGGCTTCTGTTCTTTTCTGGTGGGGATACTCTGGAAACACCATAGCTGCCATAGTGAAAGGGCTATGTCAAAATACATTAAATTCTTAAGCAGAGGAAAGAATCAAACCTCAAACAACATCACAAGAGGTAATAAAATAACTGGGGATATTTAGGCTAAAGAAGGAAGGAGCAGAACTGAAGAACAACTAGATGCCTTTAAAAACTCACAAAGCTATCAGAAAAGGAAGTAGCACTGTTATTGTGGGCCCTAAGAAAAGAACAAGTCCATGAAAAGTACAGAAAAACAGATTTTGGTTTAAAAATAACTTTCCGTATTAGTGTTAAAGTCAATAAATATTAAGACTGTGAGAAGGTGAAATTTATATAAAAAAGAAAAAAATGAATCCAAAAACCTTGGGCAATCTGAATTAGCCTTTAACAAAGTTTAGGAGCTAATATGGAGAGCATGACACTAATCCACAAAGATTAACAATTATGTCATACTCTCATAAATAAAACCAACTTTTCAATATTTTATAACAGAAAGGAAAACATAAAGTATGGATAATTTGAAAAGCCATATTTTATAAAGAATAATCTATCAGTGATGATTAAAGTACAGTAAAATTGCAGATGACAAAAGTAGATGAACTTTACTACGGGGGGGGAAATAATGTAATGAAGAATAATAAAATACATGTATTTAAAAAAAATAAATATAAATAAATAAATAAAAAAGTAGATGAACTGTTTAGGTAGTAGCAATGGGAACACAAAGGAGGGAAAAAATTCAGAAATATTTCAGAGAAAGCGCTCATAGTACTTGATTACTTATTAGAGATTCTTAGAATACAGAATTGAGGAGGACTTACTTACTACATGTCAGTCTTGCCATTCATCCATTAACAATAACAATCGTTGCAAACACATATTGCTTATCGTGTGTCAGGCAATGTTCTAAATATTTTACACAGATTAATTCATTTCCTTCTCATATTGCTATGAAGTGCATCGTATAACCATCCCCATTTTACAGATGATAAACTAAGGCTCACATCAGCTTAATAAATATCAAACAACTAGTAAGAGGTGAGATATAACATTTAGACGTAGGTAGTGTAATTTCACAGGTAAAATTTTTAATTGATAAACAGCTGTAAAGGAAAGCCAACAAAGTCCAAAGTAGGCAGTGTGTACTAACATCAAGAGCCCAGTTTAGTGAAAATCGTCAAGGAGGAGGACAGCAGAGGTTAAGTGAGCGGGTGAGGATTTGGTTATATTAGAATCTCGGAACAAATAAAAAATAAAAACCCGTTTTGAATCCAAATCCCTTGAGATGGGACCTAAGAATTAACATTTTAACGTTTTGAATTTCCCAGAAATAAAAGAGAGAGGGAGAGATCTTACCTCCAGGACTCCGCACCGTTTACGCCCCCACTTTTACCAAACCGTTCCTCCTGGGAGCAGGGATTGAGCAGGCAACCGAAGGGTGTGGCGTCCGCCGGATGATGACTTGAAAGCGGACTGTTTTTCCAGGCTTTTCTAGCACCATTAGCAGAAAGAAACCCTTCCTGACTATAAATGTGTGGTAATCCGACTGCACTAGGGGCTCCTCAGAATATGATGGATGCCAACAAATTCTAAGCACTCAAAAGCGCTGCAGGAAACCTTCAGCCTGGGGCCTGCCCATTCCAAGGCCAGGTGAGTCTGGCTCAGCAGAAGTGTCCGCAGTTAGAACCGCAAGCCCCTAACTCCCCACTCGCTCATACCTGAGGGTCCTCTGGTAAGACTGATCTCTTCCTCAGTGACCAAATAATCCACTCTTCCGTTCATGTTGTCCCGCCGCCCGGCTTCCTCCTGGGGTCAGCCCGGGCTCCACACAGGTGAAGGTGAACCAACCTCCGCGCTGCGCCGCACGCCCAGCACTTTCGGTTTCCGCAGCCTCCAGCCCGGAAGAGGAAGTGGAGCGCCGGGAGCCCTGGGAGTCGTGGTCCCCGCGCCCGCGGGTTGCAGTTTCACTCCGCGTTCCCAGAGCAAAGCAGCGGGTGAACCGGGAACAAGTTACCTACTATTCAAATTTGCCAGTGAAAGCAGGTGGGGAGGTGAGGGAGGGGAAGGCTAGTGACAGCAGGGGACACAAACAAATTGATATTGTCAAGGAAAAATTAAAAATAAAATCTCTTGCCATCTCAGTAAATCCCCACAAATGTAGAAAAGAAAAAAAAATTTATATTCTGTAACCAGACTGGGATGGGCATGACAGGCAGTCCACTAATGAGAGTACAAAGAGAGACAAAAATATCACTTTTTATACGTCCAAGTAGATACAGTCCGTTACATACATATTCTAATGTAAGAGAGGAGGACAACACCGTTTGCTACTCATTCATTTGTAACTCACCGTTGGGTAGCTGTGTTGTTTAATTACCTTTATCTAAAGAAAAATCTCATCTCTATGGCCAGCAGATACTTGGAGCAAAGTACTTAGGCTAACTCCTTTGCTACAGGAAATGGAAATGATATTTATTTACATTACAAAAAGTTGGTTCCCAGGACCTTAAGAAAAAGATTCTTGGGTTGTATCTGAGAAGAGGCAAATTTAGCTTTTAAAAAGATATGCACACACATACACAGAGATAGAGGAAGGATTTTATTTTATTTTATTTTGTATTTTTTTATTAAGTCATTTGTACGTAGATCATACATACATTTATGCCATTATGTTTCAATGTGTTGATTATTTGTACAAATTTGGAGTGCTTACATGCTACTAATCAACATAGCTTTCACCTCATTTACCCAATTACAGCATTAAGACATTTGTGTTCTACACCTGATGGATCCAACTTGTACTTGCAATATGCTCCATAGGTGTAGTTCCCCTACTAACCCTCCCTCTATCAACTCACCTCCCTCCCTTCCCCTCTCCCTCCTCTTCCCTCCTTCATCATAGGCTATAGTTGTGTTTCATTTTTCATATGCAAGTGTGAGTGATTATAAATTGGTTTTACAGTAGTACTCAGTACATTGGATACTTTTTTTTCCATTCCTGAGATACTTTACTAAGAAGAATTTTCCAGCTTCGTTCATGTAAACATAAAAGAGGTAAAGTCTCCATTTTTTTTTAATGAGGAAGGATTTTAATTACAGATTTCCTCAAGAAAACTTTAGGAAAAGGAGAGGAGGAAAGTCTCAGGGAAGATTCCATCTTTTTTTTTCCTTTTTCTTTTTTTCACTCTTACAACAAGATTAGCGTACAGTTTAAGTA
This sequence comes from Perodicticus potto, assembly GCA_963574655.1. Classification (NCBI taxonomy): domain Eukaryota; kingdom Metazoa; phylum Chordata; class Mammalia; order Primates; family Lorisidae; genus Perodicticus; species Perodicticus potto. The sequence continues at coordinate 9,392 of CAUYRH010096061.1, read as the reverse complement.
TGACTTTAGCCCAGCCTTTCTGACTTTTAGGGTCAAGCATTTCAAACTAAGCTTGAACAAAACTGCAGAGATTGAAAACACAAAAGCCTTAAGAGGCAGGGAAGTGACCAAATGTGCAAAGCAACCTAAAATTAGACCGCAGGGATTGGTAGGGATGTTATAAGACTGGAAAGTGCAGGGCCAATGTAAAGATATTCAAATTCACTAACGCACAACCACTATGTTTACCAAACAAAAGGAGACATAGCCACATGTCTATGTTAACATGGAATAGACCCTATTCAATCAAGGAAAGAACACAGAAGATGATGCCATTAGACTTGTAATCAAGTTTCAGTTCCATCATCTTTTACTTCTCTGTCTTTTATGGAGTAGCCCAACATCTCTGAACTCTATTTTCCTATCTTAAAAAGAGATCAATAATGTCTCTTTTAGAAGGTTGTTAAATGAAATCACTTCTTAGCCTTTTGGCTAAGAGCAAGTGTAAAAGATCATTGAAAAAATTAAATGAAGTGAAATTTTCAAAACTACTTTTCTACTTAAAACTTATCAGACTTACCACCTTCACTTCCCCAATCTTCTTCAACATGAGCTGATTGAAGGAGTGAATAAAATAAATGATCATTATAAAATGCAGAAAATGGTAAGTTAAAAAAAAACTAAAATATAAATAAGTAACATAGGAATGCCAAGAGAAAAGAGATAAAAGAGAAATGGGGGGAAAATCAGGATGTCATCAATGAGATCGGTAAGGGCAACACCACAAGGTTTCTTGTGGACTATTAGGGAGAAAACTCATCACTCTGTACTTAGAAAGCTAGTGAAAGAAAAGAGGATCATGAATTAAGTTCAGTAAATGCTGACAATAAATAGAGTGACAAACGGAACATGTAAGTTGCCTTTATTCCCTAATGGAAGTATAGTTTGTAAGAAGTAGGAAGCTTTAATATGTAGTAAGACAAAAAGAAGAAGAAGGAGGAAAAGGAGGAGGAGAAGAAAATTCTATTCAGAAAAAAAAATTAAAAATATTATAGAATCAGGATAGTGATGTTAATAGATGGCTGTAGTTTAGATACTTGTCCCCTCCAAATCTCTAGTTGTAATTTGATACCCAGTGTTGGATGTGGGGCCTACTTCCAGTAAAAGCTGCTTGCTAAAAAGAGCCCAGCACCTCCCTGCCCCACTAGCTTATTCTTTTGTCATGTGATTTCTGCACATCCTATCTCCCCTCCACCTTCCTCTATGAGTGGAAGCAACCTAAAGCCCAGAACCAGATGCTGGCACCATGCTTCTTGTACAGCCTGCAGAACTATGAACCAAATAAACCTCTTATCTTTACAAATCACCCAGCCTCAGATATTCCTTTATAGCAACACAAATGGACCAAGGCCATGGAAGTATTCAGGAAATAAAATACGGAACACTGAGTCTGTTGAGGTGATGACACTGAAGAAAAGGCAATTGTGTAGAAAGACTGGTGCAGAGATATACAAGATATGCAGAGAGGCTAAGATGGAAGTTTATTACTCTCACACTACAGAACTCTGGAGATAAGACAGTCCAGAGCTGATAGGGAGGCTTCTCGATTGCCACAGGCCCAAATTCCTTTCTGCTTTGCGTCTCTCCTTAGCCCCACACCTTGGAGTGTAGCTTTACTTCATGCCCTTCCTAATATATGAAAACTTAGGCAGCTCTTTCCACATTCACCAAGGGAGGAAATGGGTAGGAATTCACAACTGCATTCTGGATCCACTCTTAATATCAACCTTGAGGATTCTGACCAAGATGAAATCAATGTTTTGTCTGAAAGTATAACCAGTGCTCTAGTAAACTGCCATCAGCCCCACTGTCACATTAAGTAACTACAATACATCAAAAAGTTAGTTGTAAAAAAAAAAAGAAAACCTGGCAGTGTAAAGAGGCAGCACTGGAAATGTCTTAATCATCTGTAATGCCAAGTGCTCTCCATAAATTCTTAATGTAGTTGTGCTTTGGAACCCATTGTTTTGAAATCTTAGACATATACTCTTTCTCATCAGGTCATAGAACCTATGATTATCTTCACACAGCCAGACTGAACTTCAGTGTTAGCAGGTGAATCTGGCTCAGCAGAAGAGGTGTCCTCAGTTATAGCTGCAAGTCTCCTAACTCCCAGATATGACATACAAGCTATGTCTCTGAGTCTACAGGATAGTATAAATAATTCAAACCAAACTAATGGGTAAGAGACCACTTAGGTTTAGTGTTACCATAGCAGCCTTTTATAAGTTTACTAACAACCATAGCCTAATCCCAATAAAGCCTGATACCAGTCATAACAATTCATTAGGAAATTTACTGAGAGGTACCACTTTACCCATGCCTTTATGAGTCCATACTGAGATATAGTATTTATGCAAATTGTATGTAGTTTAGAGTGGATTTGGATTGCCTGAGTAACAGCTATCTGACAAACAGAACATGTTGGTGCTCTCGTTTCACCAATCTTTTTGGCACATTCCATGCAGAAGAAGTTATGTCCACATGAAAGTAGGCCAGGATAACTTCATTCTCAAAGCAAATCACACAGTCATGATTTGATTCTGGAGATGGAAGAGGTGGAACCAACACTGAGTGAGGAGTAACTATTGGTACCATTAGAAAAAGCAGAGATGTATATTGTAAGGCCCATATGGTTGCCTATACGAGGGGGCCATTCCTAACCCTCTAAGCAAGCGGGTGTTCTAGAGCAGCGATTTTCAATAAGTGCGTGGTGGCATACCACTGTGCCATGAAAAGATTTTAGGTGTGCCGTGAAAAATTTTAAAGATCATTAATCAAATTATTTTCAAAGGAAGTTCAAAGCACAGTGAGTGTATTATTATTTTTTTTACTCTTTTTTTGGTGATCAACATAATTCAAATGTGCCAGGGAAATTTAACTATAGGTCAAGTGTTCTTTTTATCTGAGATAAAACTGGAGAAAATACTGTTCTAGAGTATCAGTTATATATTACCCAATTGCCTACTGACATCTCAAAGTGTAGATACCTAATAAACATCTTAAATTATCCTGATGAAAACAGAATTCCTAATCCCTATTCTCCCAAATGTATACCTCCCTTAGTCTTTCCCTTTCTTTAATTAACTTAATTTACCCAGTTTATAATAACAATCTTAAGAGCTATTCTTTTTTTGTAGAGACATAGTCTCACTTTATCGCCCTTGGTAGAGTTCCGTGGCGTCACACAGCTCACAGCAACCTTCAACTCCTGGGCTCAGGCGATTCTCTTGCCTCAGCCTCCCGAGTAGCTGGGACTACAGGTGCCTGCCACAACGCCTGGCTATTTTTTTGTTGCAGTTTGGCGGGGCTGGGTTTGAACCCACCACCCTTGGTATATGGGGCCAGCACCCCACCCACTGAGCCATAGGTGCCACCCTTAAGAGCTATTCTTGATGATTCTTCGTATCCACATGCATCACTTCGGAAAGTCCTGTTATGTCTATGTACAAAATATAGTCTATGTCTGACCATCTCTGCTACTGCCATCTTGTTACAACCACAAGTATTTATCACTTCTACTTCTGCTACTCTTCCTAATAGTTTGTCCTGTTGCTCACTCTCCATCCCCCAGCCATTCTTCTTTTGGGTGGACCAATCTTACATAAATGTAAATCAGATATTGTCATGCTCCTAATTTAAATATTTCAATCAATTCTGTCTTATTTAGAAAAAAGTCAACATCCTTAATATTACCTTTAAAATCCTGTGATCTGGCTACTGTCCAGCTCTCTAACTCATTTACTACCACAACCCCATTCGTTACTTTGCAGGTACACTGCACTTTTCTCTTTTCTTCAAACAAATAAATTTTGTTTTGCTTTGGATCTTTGCATTTGTTATGCCATCTATCCCCGCTACTTCTTGTTCACAGTTTTACTCTCCAGTGCCTACAAGAATTGCCAATATGTAGTAGGCCTTCAATAAGTAAATGAATTTTAGTGATGATGAAACTTAAACTCAGTCACTTATTAAAAATCATACTGCAGGCCGGGCAAGGTGGCTGACGGTTATCATTCTAGCACTTTAGGAAGCTGAGGCAGGTAGATCACTTGAGCTCAGAAATTCAAGACAAGCCTGAGAGGCTGGGCCTGGTGGCTCATGCCTGTAATCCTAGCACTCTGGGAGGCCGAGGAGGGTGGACTGCCTGAGCTCACAGGTTCAAGACCAGACTGAACCAGTGCGAGACCTCGTCTCTAAAAATAGCCAAGTGTTGTGGCAGGTGCCTGTAGTCCTAGCTACTCTAGAGGCTGAGGCAAGAGAATCTCTTAAGCCCAAAAGTTTGAGGTTGCTGTGAGCTGTGATGCCACAGCACTCTACCGAGGGTGACAAGTAAGACTCTGTCTCAAAAAAAAAAAAAAAAAAAGACTATCCTGAGCAAGAGTGACCCCATCTCTACTTAAAAAAAAAGGAAAAGAAAAAAATAGAAAAATTAGCCAGGTGTTGTGGCAGGGACCTGTAGTCCCAGCTACTCAGGAGGCTGAGACAAGAGAATCTCTTTAGCTCAACAGTTTGAGATTGCTGTGAGCTATGACACTACAGCACTCAACCCAGGACAACTGAGTGAGATTCTGTCTCAAAAAAACAAAAAAAACATACTGCAGTTGTCATTTGTTGCCTCATCACCTGCTGCATCCACTAGTGTCCTAGCCCTGCCACTATATTCCTCTCTGTTATTCTCATTAACATCACTGATGCCCTCAAAATGAATCTAGAATGTTCAGCTTCAAAAGGCAGCCTTATTTAGTTCAGACTGTCAAAAGAAAGTATTTTGTCCCATGAGTGAGAAATGGCTAAACTATATATCTGCATCCTTTTTCAAAGCTTTTATATACTATGAAAAATTTATTTAAAAGTACAACTTGCTGCTTTTGGATTCTGCTAACACTATTTCATGATGCTTATAGTTGGGGGACAAAATCTTTTTTATACTAATATCAAACCCAAATTAACATTCTTATTCCTTGCTTTTTCCTTCTCCTTCTCTCTCTCTCTCTCTTTTTTTTTTTTTTTTTTTTTTGAGACAGAGTCTTGCTCTATCGCCCAGGCTGGAGTGCAGTGGCATCACATAGCTCACTGTTACCTTGAACTCCTAGGATCAAGTGATGCCCTGCTTCAGTCTCCTGAGTACCTGAGACTACAGGCACTTGCCACCAAACCCTGGTAATTAAAACAATTTTTTGTAGAGAAGGTTCTCACTGTGTTGGCTAGGATGATTTTGAACTCCTGGCTTCAAGTGATCTTCCTGCCTCTGTACAAGCCACCATGCCTGGACTCTTTTGCTTCTCAGTTATGGTGCTTTTTTCTTTCCCTGTGAAGGGAGTTGGCTGCCTCACATCTTTGGTCATTGTTCCACAGTCTTCCTTAATAACTGGAGATGGACATGATATTTTTATGATCTTAAGAAATGAATCTTCAGTCTTACTATTAAAAAATAAAAAAATAAAAAAATAAAAACTGGAGCTGGGCATAGTGGCTCATGCCTGTAATCCCAGACTTTGGAAGGTGGAGGCAGGAGGATTGCTTGAGCTCAGGAGTTTGAACGTGCAGTGAGCTATATGATCAATGATCACACCACTGCACTGCAGCTTGGGAGATAGATGGAGACCCTGCCTGTACGGGAAAAAAAAGTTTTAGTTGCCCCTGTAAGTATTGTTTCCCACCTGTGTAATACCTCATGCCTTCTCTGAATTAGTCTACTTCTCTTATTTTAGTCACCTGAGTGGTTTCCTTTTTTAGCCACCCAACTTGTTAATAAAAGTTAATACTCTGACATGTGGCTCCCTCCCTATACCTCCCATTTCCTTTTGACAAAAAAATTTGACATATGTTTGAAATAAATTTGTCTATAAAATTTTTCATAAGTCTTATAGTCCTTTCATTTAAGACACTTGGAAAACATATCTGTTCCTATTACTTTGTTCTCTATTAGGTGAATTGTATCATTATATACCAAGGGACCTAAGTACAAAACCTGGGACATATCCCAGCCTGCTTCCTCTCTCTAACCTCCTACTCCCTCCATCAAGTCCATCCATTTGTATATTTTAAAAAAACCAAAACTTTTTCTTCCTCTTCATTCTCAAACTAATTTCTTTAATTCCTATCCTTTTAGATTTTGTCTGCATACTTTTAAAAACTTCTTAAATGGTCTCTTTGATTATAGATTTGTCCCTCGAATTCATCTTCTGCAAGTTTTCAGGTTATCATTCTAGAATTTAAATTTTATTCTTACTCTCCTACTTCAAATCCATCAGCAAATTCTCTTAGTCTTCGGATAAAAGCCAGATTCCTTGGTAGGGCACACATTGACTTATGATCTGAATTTATCTATCTTTCTAACTTCATTTTGCATATTTTTCTTGATATAAAAATGTAAATTTGATTACATTCTGTCCCTGCCAAAATTCTTCAATGACTTTCTACCTCACTGACGAGAAAAACCAAATCTTAACATTGTCTATGTGATCTGGCCCCTTCTTAGCTCTTTAACTCATCTACTACCACAGTCTCATGACAGCTCATTCCCCCAACATTGCAGCCACATTGACTTCTCTCTCCATTGCAAAGAAGTTTGTTCTTGCTTTCAGTCTTAGCACTTACTGAGTCATAGGCTCCTAGACCTTCACATGTCTGACTCTTATTGTTCACATCCCACCTAAAATGGTATCTTCTCAGTATAGCATTTCTGATCACTGATATACTAAGGAATAGCCCTTTCACTTTCATGATAGAATTTATCACTATGTTTCTATCTTGTTGACTTATGTTCAGTCTTCCTTCCAGTAGAATTTAAGTTCATATCAAGCCATTCTTAATTAGAAGCAGTTCCTCATATTTGCTATATTTGTTCAAATTCTTTGCCTTTTTATATGCTATTTATTCTCTGTATCTCAACTATCCTTACATCCCTTCTTCTTGAGTGATTGATATTTATCCCCACAACTTAGTAAAGAGAGGATCTCTTCCAAGACAACTTCCTTGACACTTTCTGCTCCCCAGACAAGATTAGTTTAGTTGCCTTGCATCTGGACACCTTGAGTTTCTCATGCCATACGTTTTATTGATCTCCCTACTTACATTATATTTTAGATGTAGTAATTGTGTCCTTCCTATGTATATTTCTTATGTAATTATGCATATATAGTTATTATTCACTAAGTATTTATTTAATGAATAAATAAATTAATTGTCCTAGAATTGAATAAGATCAACTGCCTACAATTTCCTTGAAAAACAATTAACTGTTATTTATGAGTAGACTGTACGATCCTGTCTCAGAATACCTTATTTTTTCTAAACCAGTTCTCCCTCCAGGCCCACTCCTCAATAATAGTGTAACCTTTATCACCTCTTGGTCTGGGAAACTTAATCCCAGTTCCTGGGTCTGACTTTGAATCTTAAAACCCACTTTATCACTTAACTAAAGGTGGGGATAAGGTGGGTTTGTTTAATGTACATTTGATTTAATCTTTCTTCTTCTTCTTTTTTTTTTTTTTTGAGGCAGAGTCTTACTTTGTTGCCCTTGGTAGAGTGCCATGGCATCTAGCTCACAGCAACCTCAAACTCTTGGACTCAAGTGATCCCCTTGTCTCAGTCCCCCAAGTAGCTGAGACTACCCAATCCTGCCACAAAGCCCAGTCAATTTTTTTTTTTTTTAGAGATGTGGGTCTCGCTCTGGCTTGGGCTCATCTCAAACTTATGAGCTTAGGCAATCCACCCACCTTGGCCTCCGAGAGTGTTAGGATTACAGGGATGAGCCACCAAACCCAGCCTAATTTGACTGAATTTTCACAAAGACCTTCAGAGTAAGTACTATTAAGTCTACTTTAGTGAGGAGGAAACTAAAGATGGGGAAGATATTAAATTGCCTAAGGGTGCATTAGTAGAACAAAGCATTATCAGGATCTAAAATTAGTGCTTAAATGTTCATGTGTTTCATGGTAGATCTCCTTCCTTCAGAGAATTCAGAGACCCTATTGCAATTAGGACTCATGATAGCTGCTTATAATAATCAAGAGTTCCCAAAATAAGCATGTAGATTAGGCACATTGTAATTAACTTGACCAGAGTCAAAATGAAAATCTTGCAAGCAGCCAGGTGTAAGCAGCAGTTGACTGAGAAGGGCAAATACATAAGGGAAAGAGCAGACTTTTTAGCAGAAACTTTACATGCCTGAAGAGAATTGGCTCCCACCCTCAACCTTCCCAACCAAAACAACTTTCAGCCTAGGATTCTGTATCCTGCAAAACTAAGTTTCATATTTTATGGAGAAATCAAATGTTTTGCTGACAAACAAATTTGAGGAAATTTGCCACTATAAGACCATCTCTGTAGGTAATTCTCAGACCTGTATTATACAGAGACCAACTCAATGGAACATCAGGAAAGTAAAGACATCTGGAAACTAAAGAACATAGCCTGGTTTCCACAATGGCACAGGTGATAAAATAAGGCAACAGACCACTCCATAACAAGATGAACAGAGTTCTCTCAATAATTGTGAATGTCTTGAATTCTCCACTGAAGATACACAGACTTGTTCATTGGATTAAAAAAGTACAAGTCAAGTACATGATATCTTCAGTAAATACATATAACTTCCAAGGACAATTCATGACTCAGGGTGAGGGGTTGGAAAATAATATTTCAAATAAATAGAAACCAAAAGAAAGTGGGAGTCACAATTGTTTTTGTGACTTTAAAGCAACAAAAATAAAGATAGACAAAGATGGACACTACATAATGGTCAAGGGAACAATACAACAAGAAGACATTTCAATCCTAAATGTTCATGCAACCAACATTAACACCCTCAGATTTATAAAATGAACCCTACTTGATTTCAACACTATGATAATCTATCACACCATAATAGGTGGGGACTTTAACATCCCCATTGACAGAACTGGATAGATCCACTAAGCAGAAACTAAAGAAAAAATGGGCTTAAACACAACTCTAGAACAAATGGGTGTAACAGATTTATACAGAATATTTAACCCCAATACTACTGAATATGTGTTCTTCACACCAGCTCATGAATCTTTCTCTGAAAAAGAACATATACTTTGAAACAAATCAATCTTCAACAACTTTTTTTTTTCACTTAGAACATTTTTAATAATGCACATTAAAAAAAAGTATTCATCTTACAAATTGTTCTGCAATCCAAACATACAATAGCTTGGAGCACATTTAGAAAACAAAGCCAATGTAAAAAGACAGATTAAAACAACTAGAACAGTACAAGTTTTGTATGGCTCGGATTTTACAGTTTTCTTACTGCATCATCAATGTCAGAAATCTGTTCCTTCAGCTGGCTCCACTGCTCCGGATTTAAAGAAATACCT
>CAUYRH010096060.1:0-31642 GCA_963574655.1 Perodicticus potto | reverse complement strand
AAAAAGTGATCATTATTTTGGATTGTAAAGCCTATTTTTCTTTTTAATGACAGAGCAGACAGAATGTAAGGAGCTTTGAAATTACAACTCTGAAAATTATAGAGCAAAGATGTTCCCAGTAACTGATCATTTTTATGTTACCTGTTATCAGAGTACCTACCTAAACACCTGAACCTCAGTACTTTTTCAATTTTCCTAACTTTGACCCACTTGAAATCCCTCTGAAGAGCATTAGATGGCAGATACACAGGGAAATAAGAAAAATAAAATCATGGTAGAATCTAGCTAGTGATCATAAGGACATTCACTATAAAATTTATTAACTTTTGCTGTATAACTTTTTATATAATAAAATGTCATGTATAAAATTCTCTGAACCAATGCCAGATTAAGAAAAGATATCTTCCTATATTGACCTAAAATTACTTTTCCTCAAAACAATTTTTAAGAAAAAAAAAAACAACAGAGAGAATATGTTCTGTGTTCAAAGAGAATCACTAAGGATCTATATTTGCAGAGGAAACACATCTAATTTGTGTGTGTAACGTGTTTCATCTTCTTGCTACTAATCAAGAGTTTAATGCTTATTTTTTAGTCAAAAGCAATTATTTACTCACCTTCAAGGGGAACGAACCTTCTCAAAAGTTTAATAATATAAAACATCTAGTGTACCCAAAGTCTTAGTGAAGCTGAACCTCAAAATGACTTTGAAATGCTTCCATGTATTAGACACTCTACCCTATTTTATGAATAGAGAAACTGTCACTCAAATATAATTTAAATATTAGTGTAGAGTGGACAGGACTGGAGGTTTATTAAATAGAGACAGGTAAGAATAAGGAGATATAATGGCAAATATTCTTTGTTTGAGGTGTTTGGCTCAAAATGCATTGCTAAAAGATAGCTTGAGGTTAAGAAATCTTAAAACAGTGAAAATATTGTATCGACTATGCTACATTGCGTCACAAACTTTACTATGCAAAAATACCATTGCCATTGTAAAGGTGTAAAACTAAAAATATTGCAGGTAAAAACATGGTAAAAAATAATTTTATTACATTTGATAAGATTATATTTTTAAAATACTAAGAGTAGAATCAAATTTCTGATTTGGGAGGCTTTACTGATTTTGCCTATCTATCTATACTCCTTTTAATCATATGTATATGGGATTTAGTTGGAACACTGTAAAAGCATATAATAAGGAAGAAGGAGGAGTAGAATTGGAGAAAGATAGGAAATCCCACCACAAAGATGAAAGAACAGTTTGGAATATATTTAGTCTGTCTGAATTTGTTAAGCACCAAACAAAATTCAAAGCTGTGTGTAGAAAACCACGAGTGAGGATGCAATTTAATTCAACATGACGTTGCTGATCACTCAGCACTTTGCAGGTTCTACGGGGAAAGGTCAAATATACTAATTAAAAGATGGATTGGCAAAGAGTCTTAAAAACACGTCTCAACTATGCACTGTCTGTGAGAAACTTATTTCCAATATGATATAGGTATGTAGAAAGTAAAAGGCTGGAAAGAGGTATGTTATGTAGACATTAACTCCAGCAAAGCAGAAATTTCACAAGTCGATATCAGAACGAAGTTCCAAAGACCGAGGAGGACTTTAGATATTGACAGAAGGTTTAATTCACAAGTAAAAATGGCAATTCCAACTGCTTGTGATATACGCAACACATCAAAGGCTGAAAGTACAAAGACATAAATCTAAAATAATAGCCAAATGCTCCAACACTCCTCTCTCAACGATAGGTAACTAGATTAAAAAAGAAAAATAGCACAGACATAGAAGAACTCCACAGCACCATTTACCAACAGGGTCTAGTTAACATTGAAGAGAGCATGCCAACCAACAGCAGAACATACGTTCTTTTCAAGTAACCACAGAGTGTGTCATAATATAGACCATAGACGAGGCTGTAAAACAAACCCTGGCATATTAAAAAGAAATGCAATCAAACAGAGTTGGTTCTCTAACCCCAGTGGAATCAAAATAAAAATAAATAATAGATGAATAAACACTTAGAAAAATCCCCAAACACCTGGAACCAACAACATGCCTCTAAATAATCCACAGGTCAAAGACAATTCTCAAGGGATATAACAAAATACATGGCACTGAATGAACTTGGAACTAACACATCTAAATTTGTGTGGCATAACTAAACACACAGCACTAAATGCACTCATTGGAAAGGAGAAAAAGTACCAGGCAAATAAAGAAAAATAAAATCATGGTAGAATCTAGGGAAAAAAGAGTAAAAATAAAATCAGGGATCCATATAATTAAAAACAGAAAAATAATAAAGAATGCTTCAACAGGCCTCTAGCCAGATTATCAAAGGACGAAGGAGAAAAGACAGAAATAAACAATATCAGAAACAGGCTCTCTCATGCCATACCCTTTAATTATCAAATGGACAATAAAGAGTTACTGTGACCATTTCGACTTTCATAAATATGACAACTTGCAATGATTTTTTAGAATACTTCTATAGATTAAAAATGAGGACTTGGACACTAAAATTGGAAATCAGATACAATTTCTAATTTCTCCAAGTAGAATGAAATGCGTGCAAGTGAATTTCAAAGAAACACACAGGTCTCAGATGCTGAAAATGGTACAATATTGATAAGAGAAAGCACAAATCTAAACAAATGGTAAGACTCACCATTTACATGAATTAGAAGACTCACTATAGTGACAATGCCAAAGATCAATATCTAAAATAGATATGTAGTGCCTATAGTCCAGCTATCTGGGAGGCTGAGGCAATAGAATCACTTGAGCTCAAGAGTTTGAGGTTGCTCTGAGCTATGAGGCCACGGCACACTACCAAGGGTAACAAAGTCAGACTGTGTCTCCAAAAAAATAAATAAATAAATGAAATAACTAGAAGCTCCCAAGACTCAATATTACAGAAAAAGTTATCTAATAAAATGGGCAAAGACATGACCAGACATTTCACCAAAGAGAATAGACCAATGACAAATAATTACATTAAAAGACTCCTCCTGCCATTAACCTTTAGAGAAACAGAAATTAAACCACAAAGAGATATACATATGACCCTATCGGAAGGGCTAAAACAAAAGTAGAAATCCCACCAGATGCTGGTTAAAATACAGACAAACTGGATTATTCATATATCACTGCTGGGAATATAAATAGGTTTAGCCCCTTGAAGAACCATTTGGCAGTTTTTTAAAATACTCAAGATATACAACTTTATAACACAGCAATCTTCCCCTGAGCATTTATCCCCAAGATTTAAAGACTTATCTTCATACAAAATTCTGTACTTGCATTTTTATAAAAGCTTTATTCATAGTACCAAAATTCTAGAATTAATTCAGATGCCCTTTAAAGGGTAAATGATTGAATAAAGTTGGTATATTCCTACAATGAAATACTAGTTAGTAGTAAAATGGAAGGAGTTATTAATAGATGTAACAACCTGGATGGATCTCCAGGGAGGTGTGAAGAAATTGTGAGAAGCCAATCCTAGAAGGTCATATACTATATTATTCCCCTTAGATATTATTCTTCAAATGACAAAATCATAGAAATGTGAACCAAAGGTTAACAGGCTGGGAAAGAAGTCTATGTGGTTATAAATAAAAATAAGAGGGTATCTTTATAGTAATAGAAATTTTGTCTTGACTGTATCAATGTCATATTCAGGTTGTGACACTGTTGTATAAAATTGGGAGATAGTATCACTGAAGGTAACTGGATGAATGGACCACAGAAGCTATGTTATTTCTTACAACTTCATATGAATATATAATAATCAAATTAAAACATTTATAGAAGTAATGCTGTAAAACCATTCTGGGTGCTGGGTGGTGAATGAACTTGGGGTGGAAGGGAAGGCAGGAATAATTAAAAAAAAATAGACCCATCAAAATTTTAGTCCCCCAGAAGGGGGGCTTAAATGTCCCAGGAGGTGGATAATGTGTGACTCCCAGAACCCTGTGCAATCTGTCTTAGAGGGCGAGGGCAATTTCAGGCAGAGCTGGGCCAGGGCCAGTGAGCCTGTGCTCAGACCTCCCAAGGTCTGCACTAGTGTGGTGGGTGGAGGGAGGGCACCCCTGGGGCCCCTGTTACAATGTTGATGACAGGCAGCCATCACCATGCAGAGAGAGTGGGTTCTGCCCCCATGGCCATGACATTGGCCAACAAGAAAGGGACTCGTGTCCCTCTCACACCCCCCTGGTGCAGCTTGCTTCTACTCCTGTCTCTCACAGCTAATTTAGGTGGTTTGACAGGTGCTGCAGTTTGCATCTAACCTGCAACTCAGGCCCTGGCCATAGGAACCCCTGCCAGGCTCAAGATCAGACCTTCATGGCAATTCCCATCCCATTCAAGTCCTGGGGTGGTGCTTGACCTCCAGTGTCAGTGGCTACAGTCCATGCCACACATGCTTCTCTGTCCTAGTTGTGGGATCCCAGTCTCTGCTGTGCCCAGTTCCGTAGGGTGGACAAAGTTTTCTCAATGCCTAGAACTGTCACCACCTGTTCTCAGGATTGCACACATTTTATGAAAAGCTAAGATCAAGGATGGCTGCTTAGGTTTCAAAAAGAGTGTGGGACCCAGCTCTTTCTCACAGTCTCTGGGCACTCCCTAAACCAGACTCAGAGTTTGAGGCATTCAAGGTGCTCTCCATGGCCTGCATGGGATGGCCCCCAGCAAGAGTGGAACCCAGGAAAACTAAGCCTCTCCCCTGCTGGGGAGTCATTCCCAGTCCCAGTGTTTCCCAGCTAGGCAGATCTCTTGTTTTCCTCCTCATTCCTAGATTTTCAGTTGAACTCCCATGCTCCCTCTTGGATAATGTGTTCACACCTAAATCAGCACAGATACACGGCAATCGTTACAATGTAAGGTATTAGGAAATCCCTAAAGGAAAACAATAATTCTCCCACAATAAATCTTAACCAGATGAAATCTTCAAAATCCTAGATAATTATTACTACCTCAAAATATTGATTTTAAAGGAGATCAATGAGGTGCAAGAGAAATCTGAAAACCAATATAAAGAATTTGCAAAATATAAAATAAGGATAGAAATGAGAAATTTACCAAGGACAACCAGGACACCCCCCCCCCAAAAAAAAAAAAAGAGCCAGTAATTCTGGAACTGAAGCATTCATGAAGAAAATACATGTTAAAGTTTCAACAATGGACTTAGAGCAAGAAAAAGAATTTTAGAACTTGAGGACAGATGTTTTTGAAATAACACAGTAAGACAAAAATGAAGAAAAACAAACTCTTTTTCAAAACTAAAGAATGAACAAAATCTTTGAGATGTTTGGAACCATATAAAGTGACCAAATGTATGAATAATTGGTATCTCCAAGCATGAAAAGAGATTAAAAAGTTTAGAAAACTTACTATTATTAACAAAATAATAGATGGAAATGTCCTGAGTCTAACAAGAGACCCAGACATCACACAGAGGGGGTTTTGGTGATACCCAGGCAAATAGCAAGAAGAACTTCAGAGCCATATTTAACACCCCACTCAGTATTAGACAGATCATACACACAGAAAATTCAACTAAGAAACATTGAACTTAAATTGCATTTAGACCAAATGGATGTAATGGACATCTACAGAACATTTAACCCAGTCACTACAGACTGTACGTTCTTTTCATAAGCACAAGGATCACTGTCTAGGGTGGACCATATATTAGGGAAAAAATAGGTTTCAACAAAATTTTAAAAAATCAAACTCATACAAATACCTTCTTAGATCATAGTGAAATAAAACTGGAAATCAAAACCAAGAGGAATTTAGAAATTATATAAACATATAGAAATGAAACAGTATGGTCCTGAAATTACAATAGAAATAAACTGAAATGGAAAAATAACATACAAAACCCTGCAGCATACAGAAAAAGAAATGCTCTAATCTTAAATGCCTTATCAAACAAATAGAAAGCTTACAGATTAACAATCTAGTGACATAGCACAGGGAATTTTAAAAGCATCAACAAATGAAGCTCCAAACTAGCAGAGGGAAAAAATAACAAAGACCAAAGCAGAATGAAATGAAATATTGAAACTAAAATACATGACAAAGTACAAGGAAATGAAAAGCTGATTCTTTAAAAAGGTAAACAAAAGTGATAGACTTTAAAAGCTGGGTTATTCAAGAAAATAAGAAAATTCAAATAAGCTCACCCAGAAATGAAAAAGGATACATTACAACTGCCAATACAGAAATACAAAAATCGCTATACGCTCAAAAACCAGAAAACACAGAGAAATGGTAAATTCTTAAAAACATACATCCTCTCAAGATTGAACCAGAAAGAAAGAGAAAACCTGAATGGACTAATAAAGAATATTTAGACTCTATCTTTCAACAAAGAAAAGCCGAGGACCAGATGGTTTCACAAAAGAATTCTACCTAAAGAAAAACTAATACTGATCCTCCTGAACCTATTGCAAAAAACGAATGAGGAAGAAATTCCTCCTGATTCATTCTACAAAGCCAAAGCCAGTATTGTTCCGATACAACAGCCAGGCAAGGGTGCAACACAACAACAACAAACTATAGGCCAATATCCCTGGCGAATGCAAACACAGTGCTCCTCAACAAAACACTGGCAAAATAAATTCAACAGCACGCTCAAAAGAAAATGGGCCATGATCACCTGCGTTTTACATCAGGGATGTAAGGATAGTTCAACATATGCAAACCAAGAAATGTGATACACAACTCCAACAGAGTCCAAGGTGAAAACCAGATGATCATCACAATAGACACAGAAAAAACATTTGGTATAATTTAACATCCCTTCCCAGTAAAAGCCCTCAACGAATTGGGCACATAATTCCAAATAGTGAAAGTCATATACGATAAACCCACAGCTAATATCGCGCTGAATGCAGAAAAACTGAAAGCCTCTCCTCTTAGAACTGTAACAACATAAGGATGCCCAGCTGTGCCATTACTATTCATGGTGGTATTGAAAGTCCTAGCCAGAGCAATCAGACAATAGAAAAAAATAAAATACATCCAGGTTGGGAAGGAGGATACCAAATTCTCCCTGTGCAGGGATGATGTGATCATATATCTAGAAAAATCTAAAGATACCACCAATAAAGTATTAGACTGGACAAATGAATTCAGTCAAGTTTCAGGATACAAAGTCAGTACACAAAAAATCTGTAATGTTTCTATACACTAATAATGATCTAGCTCAGAAAGAAATCAAGAAGGCAATTCTATTTGCAATAGGATAAAAGTAATACTTATGTATAAATTTAACCAAAGAGGTAAAATATATCTACAAAGAAAACTATGAAACACAGATGAGAGAAATTACAGATGACCAAACAAACAGCTCATGCCCATGGAATCATGGATGTGAAGAATTAATATCATTAAAATGATCATAGTGCTCAAAGCAATCTACAGATTCAGTTCAATCCCATCAAAATATCAACGTCATTTTTCACAGAATTAGAAAATCAAGTCTAATTTATATGCAATGATAACAACAAAAAAGAACTCTAATAGCCAAAGCAATCCTGAGCAAAAGAACAAAGCTAGAGGTATTACATTCCCCACCTTCAAATGATGTTACAAGGGTATGATAATTTAAAAAGCATTGTAGTGGCATAAATATAGATACATAGATGAATGTAAGAGCATGGAGAACCCATAACAAAGCCACATGTTTACTGCCAACTGATGTTTAAGAAAGCCAACAAGGCTTGATGCCTGTAGCACAGTGGTTACAGTGTTGGCCACATACACTGAGGCTGGCAGGTTCGAACCCAGCCTGGGCCAGCTAAACAACAATGACAACTGCAACAAAAAATAGCTGGGTATTGTGGGTGTCTATAGTCCCAGCTACTCAGAAAGCTGAGGCAAGAGAATCGCTTAAGCCCAAGAGTTTGAGGTTGCTGTGAGCTGTGACAGTACAGCACTCAACCCAGGGTGACAAAGTGAGAAAAACTTGGTGTTGGAAAAATTGGATTGCAGAAGAATGAACCTCTCTTACCAAATACAAAATCAACACAAGATGGTTAAAACCCTTAAGCATAAGGTCCAAAATTGTAAAAGTACTTGAAGAAAACCTAGAGGAAAAAAATCTTCTGAACATTGGTTTCATCGAAGACTTTATGGATGACCTCAAAATGTACAGACAACAAAAACAACACACAAATACAACTTAATTTAATTAAAAACTACACACACACACACACACAAAAAAAAAAACAATATCAACAGAATTAACACAAAACAATAAATGAGAGAAAATATTTACAAGCTATTCATCCAACAGGTGACAAATACACACAATATAAAAGAAACCCAAACAACTATACAACTCAACAAGAAAAAACAAACAGATAATCCCATTAAAATTGGGTAAGGAACATAAATAGGCATTTTTCAAAAAATACTTTTGAATGACTAAAAGAGATATGAAAAAATGCTCAACACGATGAATCATCAGAGAAATGCAAATTAAAAATAAAATGAGATGTCATCACACTTTCCCCAGTCATACTGTCTGTTATTAAAAAGAAAAATAACAGATGTTGGGAAAAGGGGAAGGCCTCGACATTGTTGATGGGAATGTAAATTAGGATGATGGCTATGAAAAACAGTATGGAAATTTTGCAAAGATAAAAATCCAGCCACTGAGTATCTCTACCTATAGCAAAGAAATCAAAATACCAGAAAGATACCCACACCAATATGTTTGTTGCAAAGGTATCAATCAACCTATGTGTCCATCATAGGATTATTGGATAAAGAAAATGTGGCAGATAAACACAATGGAATATTATTCAGCCACAAGAAAGAATGAAATCATGTCTTTTGCAGTAACATGGGTCACAGTGGAAATCATTCCCTTAAATGAAAAGCCACACACAGAGTCCAACATCGCATGTTCTCAAGTATACATGGTGATATATATTAGGATGTGTGAACATGGATGCAGAGAATGGAGAGAGTGGAATTATAGACAGTGGAGACTCCAAAAGGAGAGCAGTGAGAGATGATGATAAATTAGTTGACGAGAACTATGTATCTGACAGATGATTGATGTGCAAAGTCCTGACCTCACCACTGCACATTCTGTGCATGTAACAAAACCACACAAACACTCAATAAATTGGTGCCAAAAAAAATGTATGGAAGGAGATTTAACAAGGAGATGATAGCAGTGTGGATGGTAGGCAGTGATGGCAGAGGTGAAGAGCCCTGAGAGGAGTCAGACATAGTCGGAAGCTGGAGCAGAGAGTACGCTGCATATTTGGGTACAGGAAGGGATAAAAGATGGTGCATCACAGGAGCCAGTGGGGAAAGAGAATCTGTGTGAAACAGAGTCAAGGAGAAGAATGTGAAGCGTTACCAGGAAAACCTTGAAAGTCCATTGAACAAAGTAACAATTAATTAATAAAGATTGAGGTCATGTTAATGATGCATTTGAATTAATTAGTTAAGAAATTGAACAGTTGTGGTCCATCAGGAGTAATTGGCTAAGGCAGCATAGGAATGAAAGCTACAAGGATAAGAAATCCAAGGAGTGAGAAGCCAGGGGAAAGCGGGCTGCCATGAATATTCTGGACACCCTGGATGGCAAATGACTAATGGTGGACAGTGATGTTATATGATGCAAAGACACAGGAGAGAGTGACAGGGAAGTGAGACAATAAGGGGAGGATGGAGTGAGGGTGTACTGTGGACGAGTGACAGGGAGGTAAGACAGTGATGGGAGGATGAAGGTAAGGGTGTACTGTGGTGAGGGGAGCAAGCCTTCTTGGAGCAGGAGGGGATCCTCTTGGCCTGTAAAGGGCACTGCTTACCCTCAGACTGCTCAGAGGTAAGTTGGGTGGAACAGAATTAATGAGGTATCTGAGAGCAGTGGAATTCCTAAGGTAGGTGGTTTCCTGCAAGGCAGGAAAAGCATGGTGGGGTGCTCAGCACTGATGCTGAGGATATTGAGAACAATCTTCATCACAGAAAAAGTCTTTCACAGACACAATAATTTGTGTGAGAAGGAGATTTAGGTCAGGAGAGCGGCAGTCTATACAGTTCTTGGTAGTTATAAAAAATAGAAAACATGGGTGGTGCCTGTGGCTCAGTGGGTAAGGCAATGGCCCTGTATACTGAGGGTTGCAGGTTCAAACCCAGCCCTGGCCAAACTGCAACAAAAAAATAGCCAGACGTGGTGGTGGCAAGAGAATCGCCTAAGCCCAGGAGTTGGAGGTTGCTGTGAGCTGTGACGCCACAGCACTCTACTGAGGGCGACAAAGGGAGACTCTGTCTCTACCAAAAAAAAAAAAAAAATAGAAAACAGATGACTGGCTGAATTTATGTCTCAGGAAAGATAGCAAAATATTTGCAAAGTGTTTACAAAATATGCTCTGTATGTTGGCCGCCTCTTTGTAAAATTTTGTAAAGAAAGGCACATTTCACTACATCTCCCATTTCCCTCTCTATGGCAACTTTAGGGGTAACTTTTGGGACACCCTGTGAATAAGAAGACATTCTAACCTCAAGGGGCTAAAGGGAATTAAGACAAATAGCCATTTCCTCTAAAAATACCCAGCGGGGATTCCTTCACTGTCGGGAGCTGTTGTGCATAACAAAGTTCTCCTCCTTCAGGGGCGGGGGCGGCAGGCTCTTTGCTGGTGGTTTATAATTACTTTCTCTGGTATGTTAGTAGGTTGGGAGAGCTCACTTGTTGCCATGGGAATGGTGTTTTTTTTTTTTTTTTTTTTTTATGTAGAGGGAGATCCTGTGGCTGGGGTTTATACCTCCAGGTTTTCCACAATGAATTCTTTCTGCGATGTGAAAGCGTCCCTGACACCCAGCCAGAAACCACCCTTGGCTGAGGCACAATAGTGTTCTGAGCACTGACCGGCCTCAAAGCCTTTTGGGAGCAGTCTGCCTGTAAATCCTGCAAATAAATTAATGACCTGAATGGTGGATAGCTTGTGGTTTCATTGCTCTTATTTCCATTCCCATGTTTTAAAAAAGAGCTTATCTCAAAAAGAAATGAAGATATATTGTATTACCAGATCCAGATTCTCTGTCGACCATGCCTAGGTTGGAATTCTTGGTAATGAACTTGAAGTGTGGAGGGGAAAATTGCTTTAGCCAGTCTATCTTAGGAGAGGGTGGATTCCATTTGTCTCACAACAACTCAGCAGAGCTTATCTCAGCTCGGACAAAACAGGTCTTTTGTGATAGGTTCTGAAGGCTTTATGTTTGGCAACCTGAAAACTGTAATCTAGGTCAGAATCTTACAGTTTTGGAGAGAAAACAAAGTCAAATACCTTGACCTGAGGTTCAGTTCTCTGGAATGAACGTCTAGTCTAGTAAGTTAAATAATCTATTCCTAGTCAAGGTATTACCCCCACTATATATATATGTATTTTCCATAATACAAAATAAAAGTTCTCTGCATGCAGCTTTTCAGAATACAGAAGCACTCACAGAAGGCGTGGTGGCCTTAAGAGGAAGGGCAGGTCACAAAGGCAAAGACGGTAGCAAATACTCCCCTGCCCTATGTGGTTAGAATAAAATTTAACATATAGACAAGGCACGATGCCGTCTTAGCCATCTTACAGTTTAACGGGGGTTCCCCGTATAGAACATGAGATTTACAGGGGCGCCTTCATTTGTAAGGGATACCATATTTCCTTCCAAAATGATCACCTCCCTATGTGAGAGACTCAGTCTGACTCTGGACAGGGGCACGCATGTTGGTATATGTAATTTCCAGTAAAGTGTCCATAAAGGACGTTTCCTTTCGTTTCCTCCTGTGATCTGGAGTACACGTGTAAGGGACAGACTGGCGTAGCAGAAGGTGGAGAATGCTGAACACGCTTCCTTCCAGAGTCCACCTTAGGGGATGAAAGCAGCTGTGCTGGACGACAAGGTCCCTTGGAAAGGGGCAGGAACATGTGATAGCACAGTTAAGTCGGACAGGGCCCGGGTCTTTTCACCCTGGAGATGCTATTCCAGCCCTGGGTTACTGAGCCCCCAAATAAACAGAGAAATAAACTAAATTGCTTAAGCTACTATTATATTCTCAAAGGTGAAATTCATCCTAAAACAGCCTCTAGCAGCAGGAAGTACTCATACACACAGAGTTCACCTCCTGGCGTGCCTGTTCCATCCCAAGGGAAGCTTGGCATATTTGTCCAGCCAGATTCTAAAACGCAGCCTGCTCCCAGCAAAACTGTCTCTCTACATTTTTATATCAGGACGATTCTAGCCGTTCTGTCCTTTAGAATCGTTCAGGAGATTTAAGCATCAGTCTCCATGGGGCCCAGATTATAAAGACACAATGTACAGGTCCGTGATGGATTTAGTGGCTGGGCCCTGGGTCTGGCTCACTTATTAGGGGACAGTGTCACTATTAGTTCTTTAATGAGGAAGCAGTAAACACCTGAGTCCTCCTTCCTGACTAAAAAATTCAACCAAGAAAGCCTCTGCCATTCCTGATGGCCAAGTTCCAGGTTTTGATTTGAATTGGTGCTGGGTTCAAACTAACCGTAGAAGAACTTGTGTTCTTACTCTCAGTAAGCATTGCAGAGAGAATCTCTTACATGCTGGAAGGTGTGGACGCTGGCTGCCTGGTCCCCCCGTCTCTGGGATCTCACCTTGAACTTGAAGATGACATGGCTGTGTTCACTGAACGCAGCAAAGTGAGCTTGATGCTGGGGTTTGAAAAGTACAAAAGGTTTATCAGGATAAATCCATTCTAAGATGCTGGGCATGTGCTGCCTTAAAAACTTAAGTACCTTCACTTTTCTTAAGATAGTCTACAGATGCTTCTTCCTGTGGTCTTGACATCAGTAGCCTGGTTTAGGCAGTATTGCATTTTTTAAGTGGAAAAAAACTCAGTTCATATAATTTTGTAGGAAAAAATTGATAAAAATTGAAAATAAAATCAAGGCATTTTATTTCCAGGTTTAGAATACTTTCCACCACATATCTGATATCATATGACTGTCACAGAGAAAACCATTAACAAGGTGACATACAGAGAGATGAGGGTCACGGAGACCAGGTACAGGGACTTGAAGACCATCAAAGGCCATCACTGGACGGAAAACCCAAGGAGAAGGGAAAACACACAGGAAAGCTCATCTTCCTTAATAAATTTATCTCAGACTGGTTGTTATCATCATGTTTTAGGAAATTAATGATATAACATCACAAAAAATTACCAAGAAGTAGAATCTCAGTGCAACTAAGATCACAGCAGGCACTGTTCAGATTGTTTCCTGGGGTGCCCCTGGTCTCTCCGAGGCCGCCACGGGGAAGCCACAAGCGGACAATGTGAGGACCTCTAATATTCTCTAACAAACACGTCCGCAGGGGGCCTTGCATATTTTTAGGGCTTCTGTAACATCCAATGGTAATTCCTCCAACTTTATATCTATGGCATACTGATTAATCTTTTTACCTATATAAAGTATTTTAAATTAGTTTCAATTAATGAATAGTAATTTTTTGTGTATTTTAGGGGAAAAAACCCTACAGAGTAACAAAAACAACAAAAGTAGTTAATCACATTTGAATTGTGAAAATGTATCTTGGACAAAAATATTTTAATGAGAGTATATTCAACTACTCTTATTCTATTTTACTTGATTAATTAAAAGAAACTACTTAAAATTTTCTGTGTTCTTTCTTCCTTTGTTATTAGACACATTATATCAATAAGAACAAAGCAGAAAATGTTTTATGCTTAATTTTTATATTGAAGCATACTGGACCTATTTTATAACCATATTATGATTTAAATGTGGCTCTGATGTCACTAAGCTTTTATAATATTCTTGAGGCAAATGTGAGTTTTCAAGCATGAAAGAGAAAAAAAAAGGACAGGATGTGTGAATTTAAATATGCATGAGAAGGGGAACTGTTAGCCATTTAAGAGGCATATCAAATTACTGTCAATTTTCTATATGAATTTTGTGATGACAGCATTATCTGAGAGAAACAAGGGCAGTAATCAAAGGGTGCAAACAGAAATTATTAATGGATTAGAGTTTACACAAGCTTATGACATTAAAACAGTATTTGTCATCCTCAGGTTTTCACTACAGAGTTAAAAAGACTCAGGTGGTCTCCTGGCAACAGCAAACGACCAGGTCGATGGTAACACAGGATACAGCCGGATTTAGCAGGCAAACCTCACACTTTATTCCAGTCCAACCTGTAACATTTAACATTATAAGCAATTTCAAACCAATTAATAGCCAGCCTGAATAATTGCTATTTGCAATGATTGATCATCATTGTCCCCATTTGTTCCTGATCTGAGTCTCATCCTCAGCTCTCAGCCATGATGTCAGACTTTTTAACCTCTAGATTTTCCCCAAAGTCTCTCACTTGATTTGCATCCCATTCTGTCTCAAATAGAAAATCTGTTTTAGCTCAACACAGAACCTAAACAGGGCATTTCCCCTTCAGCTGTGCCCTGGCCAGAACAACCTGAACTCACCCGCACCTCCTCCTCTCCCACCGAATACGTCTATAAGGCGACTGTCTCAGGATTTCCCGGATACAGTCACTACTGAGTCTCAAAGATGACTCAGTCTTCAAGCGCTGGCATCTTTTCTATTGTTTCCTAATGCAACTTTTGTAAAGCAGAATCTGACACTAGAACTACATTTCTATTTGTGTATTTTAAATATGTACTCTCATACACATATGGAAGTATTTTATGTCCTATAAATTCAAGGGAATAAATTACAATAACTCATCATAATCACAGCCAAATAATTTTTTTGGACAGTTTATGCCCTGAGCTGAGACATCATATCATCTGAAAATGACCCAATCATAACTGTCTATTTTAACAGATGACAAGTGTTCATATCTGTATTTGAAAGATTGTCTTAAAAATTACAGTTATCCTCTTATGAAACATGTAGTGGTTCCTGATGCCAAGTTTAACATTCTTAGATAGGTGCCATAAAGCTAATTTTCCATTTCATTTTTCTTGCGTGACATAAACAGTAGAAAGGTTCATGGTGGACATGAGTTTGGAAAGGAAGAATAAACTAGCTGTTGCTGTCTTCTCAATACTTCAGAATACAATAGTATGTTCAGAGGAAGACTTACAAGAATAGATTCAGAGAAAATATATTTTAGATCATTGAAATGCCATTTCTTTCAAATACTGTGCATAATATGTTAAAATTTAACACACATCCCAAATAGGCAGGTTAAGCCAAAGACATGCCCAGTTGTTGTAAAGTAGCTTACTATGGAGCTTTACTTATACATATGTATAAGCAAAATGTATAAGAACACAGGCAACAAAATATTTCAGCCAATTCTAACAATGCCAATATACAAATAGATGATGTAAAATGATGATAGGGAATCCCAGCAGATTTCTAGGTTAATATTCAACACGGGGGTGGCAAAGAGGGTGGGGCATGATAAAGAAATGTCAGATCATAAAAAAGAGTGGAATGGTATTTACAGAATCAAGAAACAGAGGTAGCTCATCTGCTTTAAAAATAGATAACAGAACTGAATTCTGCAAAGTGCATGGGCTAAAATAAAGTGGGAGGTTCTGAAAGATGGTTCAGAGATTTCAAGCCCTTGTTACCGCTTTAAGTTAGTCTAGTTGAAAAGTCAGATATTTAGTTAGGAGAGTATGAACATAAACAGGTATGTCCTAAGAAGGGTTTGGGGGTAGGGACAGCCCTGCTGCCCACAGAAGTTTAGAGGGCCCCGTAAGAATGTGGGTGTGTAATCAATGTAATCAAGTAATCAATGACCAGTAGAAAAAGGGAATAATCACTGACCGATAGAAAAAGGCAATCATGCCTGGAGGCCCAGGGAGGCCAATGCCAGACTTAGAGGAAGAGCAATTTTCACCCTGCGGGCCTCTGCATCTCCATTTCACACCTTCTCTCCATCCTGAGAGGGAGCCACTCTCAACTCTCTTTGGAAATGCCTGAAACTTCCTCTTTGTTCTTAAAATGTCTCTCTGTTATTCTGAGACTTGTGCAGGTCACTTTGCTCTGTATTCATGTTGTCCGGGCCGCTCAGTTTTATTTTCTGTTTGCATTCACTTTTGCTTTCAATTCCCGCTGTCCCTCAGTAGAACTTTCTAGCTCAGCCGAGTGATCAAACCACGTCAACTGGGTTCAGGGAAATGAGACCCTGACCGCCAAAACATTTTCTTCATCTTCAATAGAAGGTCCTACCTTTAAAAAGTAAGTAGAATGTCTGAGGTGACGGACTCCTCAATTGCCCTGACTTGATTAATACACACTATATGCTGGTATCAAAACATCACATGTGCCCTGTAAGTATATACAATTATTATGTATTTGTAACAACTAAAATAAAAAAAACTAGAATTATAAAAATAACTAAAGAGGATAAAAATTGACAGAAAACAAGTAATTTTTGCCTTTTAAAAAAATAGGTATTCCTTCCTAGAAAATAAATGAAAATGAAAATATATTACAACAATTGACCCAACTTGGATTGCATTTTGGTCCACTATGATCTTGAAAAGATAAAGACCTCTTTGACATATTCTGCTTGTATTTTAAAAAGGAAAATAGCTCTGATATAACGAACTTACATTTTAAAAAATCCCTACACCTATCTGTAGAAAACCTCCAGGTATTAATCTTCCTTCTCTGGTAGTTATATATATGCTCATCTTCTTTGCCAGACCATACTTACTTGCAGACCAGTGGCTCTGCAAGAGTAACCATCTGAAAAGCCAGTATAATTTCTGGCACTTAAGAAGAAATTAATAAATAGTATCTGGATAATTTAATGATGCGTATGGCACAAAAAGTTGAAATTTCTTGACTGATATACAAAAGAGCCACATTTCACATTGTTAAGAGTAAGCAAACCAAAGTTATATCCAGTAGCATAATTCTTAATGCAACAATACAATGAGAAAACATTTCTCGAGTTAGCTAGCATAAAACTACATTTCAATTATTTTATATGAGATTTTTAGAAATGAGTTCAATGGGCTATTTTCAGCAGTGGACACACAAAAGCAAGCACCTTCGGGACATCCAGGTAGTTTTTCCTATTGTTCATCTTGTTCGGTGGTATACGAGTGGAGAGGAAAATGATTGTGGCATAAGCAAAGGTCTGCTAGATATCTTAGCAACCTGCAAATGGCTTAAAGGCAAGAAGAAATCATTGTGAGAGCAAGAATGACTCACATATTTAAATAATTAAATAGTTCTTTGTTAGATACAACCATTGTGAGAGATTTAGACTTATCTAGGGGGAAAATACTTGAACAGCTTGTGATGGTAACAATTTGAACAAGTCAGGAAACAGAAATTGGCACAAGTGGAAGCTTTTGTTAGGCTCAACCTCTCAGACCTGGGATGGGCTCTATCTGTGGATATTGATGTACCTGTGCAGTATAGTCAATTGTAAGTCTGAGAAACCATTCAAATACTTAAAACAATGCACAGACAGAGGGTAACCAGGAGGCATCTTCAAAGAGTGTACAGACCAAGAGAAGACAATTTATATTTGAGAAATAGGTATTCATTGTTTATTAATGTCTATGTAAAGTATTAATTTGTGGCACCAATAGTGAGTGAAATTTCCAGAGTACATGCTATAATTTGCCGTAGATTCTGTGATCCGTGTATTCAAGATAATTGAATAGGACCCTTTTTAATGGATTAAGTGCTATCAGCCAAGAACAAGTGCAGATTTGAAAGAGAGAGGAGGGGGAGGAATGTCTTGGATGAAAATCAGAACATCTGGATTATAAGCTTTGATGGTGACTATGAGGATTGGAATTCTAGAGAAACCCAGTAAATGTCATCTTTCTTCTGTCCTTGAGTTCAAAGCCAATTGAAAGTTAAACAAACAAGCAGATGAAGAACCATAATATTAGCATTATTATCCATAAAAGCCGATAAAAGAAAACATTGCTTGTGTCTGCAAATATGTGAATTTTCTAACAGTAAAAAGAAAAAAATAATACTATTAATCCAATTAGAGTAATCTAACCAGGCTTTTATCTTTGACAGAAAGAGTTCGTCGACTATATGACTTGCAGTACTGTAACTTCATATAAGAGGGAGAAATGAGAGAAAATATTTGGCATGTAAATTACCCTTTATAAGAGCTACTTCTTAGCTTTAAAACAAAAAAAAATAATTACCTTATTTGGTTCTTAAAAATATTAAACTAGTCAATGCATAGTATAAACCAATTAGCCCAATGTTGAAAAAGATGTGCTTAATAAGTAATTGGTATTATTAATAAAAACAACAAATAATTTTACATGTGGTTTTATTGATGTTTCTACTGCAAAATATGAGAGTCTTCAAGTTACTGAGGCTATAGCCTTTTATAGCTATTTTTATTGATGTATTTATTCATAAAGTATTTATTAAATATTGATATATGTCCCAAACTCTTTAATTTGTCTTGGAACTGGATATAACAATGATCAGAGAATACAGAATGACTACTCTTAAAAATATTAGTCTAATAAGCTCTAGATTAATATAGATTTGGTATCTTAAAAAGGAAAAAGAGGGTTGCAGGGAAAGCTATAATAATATCTATAAATGCGACACTTTGAAGTGAAAAAGATGAACCAGCTAAAGAAAGAAGTCGACAACTTTTAACAAATTGATCGACAAAATAATGGAAGTATGGAGTTTTCAAAAGGAATAGGAACTACTTAAAGACAAAGACAATGCTATTAAAATGTAACTGCAAAATAAATTTCTTCATAAAGTGCTACTTTTTCCTTCATTTGGTTCTTAAAAATATTTGTTTATTTACTTTTAGTCTTCTGTACAAGTAAAGTACACGAGTTAGGAAAATACCACCATTGTGGGACCCACGTGTCAACTGAGCAGTTTCATAATCGAATGTATGATGTTAGCTATGCCCAGTGCTCTATGCGTGTTACAAAGGATCACATATACCACATAAATATGTACTGATATTATGTGTCAATAAGCCAAGACACGAGAAAGTCCATCTCAGTCATAGGATTTGGTTTCCAAATCAGGGATACAACATGTAATTAAACATTGTCACCCGTCCATAAAGGAGGGAACTATTCCCTTATACTCAAACTTTGGTTCAACTGTGTAGAATGAGGGTGTCACAAGGAAAGGATGAAAAGGGTTTTACTCCAGCCGGGGACTTCTGGGTCAGCACGGCAGTCTCTCCAGCAGGTCCCAGAATGGAACAACTGGGTTTTATGGTGAGGAGGCAGGGGTTGGAATGAGGCTCCTACCTGGGCAGGCATCGCCGCCTTTGAACTTCTCACCACCCCATGCAGGGAGCACTTGGGCCTCCTCACCAGTTTGCTCAGACTGAGCTGGTGGCAGGACAGGAAGGGTAGCACTTGGAAGATGTCAGCATCAAACATCAAAAGTGGAACGGACCCTTCATGACACGCCTGCAGGTCAGGGATGACACTTCATCAGGGCCAAGCGCAGCTACCTTCTAGGTCAGTCTTTCTGGGGCAGTTGGAAATCACTGCCAAAATGCTACTGAGCCCTCAGACCCTTTTGTTTCCCAGAAATTATTTATTCACTTCATGCCTTTTATTAAAATAACAGGGGCAGATAATTCATTAAAGTATATTTTTCTAGGCCCTGCACTTGTATTCACATGTTACACTTGAAGGGTGAAGAATATAAAATGTATATGCAAATGCTTAAACAATGGGTCAGTTAGCCCAGCCCAAAATTCAGTAATTTTTTACAATAGTCAGCACTGCAAAAGTGTCTGCTGGGTAAGACATCTTTGAGTGTTTTTAAAAATTTCTTTTTAATTTAAAAATATGTCTCAGGTTGTCAAAAGATATTCCTGACCTAGACGTAGAAACCAGGCTGGTCTATTTGCTGACACGCTCCCCACATGTGATGTTGTCATTAGCACGTGTTCTCCGGGAGAAGATAACCACAAACATCTGTCCTTGCCGTGATATTTTTTCACTTAATACATGAAGAGAGTATTCCAAGGATTTCTATGGATATCGAAATATGAATTTTTATGCATGCTGTTGGAACCACTGGTTTAATACAAGCTTAGTGAAGGGTGGAAAATATGCAAAATATGTTGATTTACTATCTCTCTGAGCATGTCTAAGGAAGCATTCATTATCTTGACTGGCTTTAAAAACAAAATGAAATCCTTCTATAGGTCTATGGTTTGATGTGTTCCGAAGCGAATCTTATTTGTTTAGGCACTCCATGGCTCCTAGCCTGCCTTACTTAGGAAAAGACTCACTGAAGGAAACTGTAGCCATTTTGATATTTATGTTACAAGTTCTAAAGTTTCCTTGTTGTTAAGCCACAAAGTTGGGTTGAGAACAATTCCACTGAAAGCCAGAAAAATACACTCGAGGTTTGCGGAGTCTGAGTTCTGTGGGCAAAGTCTGTCCGAGCCCTTGGGGGCAGGCCCAGGATGATCCTGTCTTGACTGCCTGATTCTTTCTATAAACGATGCACTTGAACCTCCTCACAGAAAGCCACGAGCCGAGTTCTCATTCCTGTCTCGTCATCTGTATTGTCTCACATATTCAGATAATGGACACGATGTTCTGTGAGTTTTATCTAAACATATAAGTCAGTATTTTTGTATTAAAAATGATATTCAACTGTCCCCTACCTGGTCGTCCTCTTTCTGGACTCTCTGAAATCTGTGGGCAACATTCACCATCTCATAATAATTCGATGTCCTGAGTAGAATTTGAATTACCTTGAAGGTTACTATTTGTTACAGATTTCTCATCCTGTGATGTTCATAAAGGGTTAAAGTAACATAATAAAGGATATATGCTGGAAAACTGCATATGTCTATATGAATTCTATACAAAAAAAAAAGATTTGCATAGTTATCACAACTGGCATTAAATCTCATTTTATATTATCTGGCAGCACCAATGAAAAATAAAATATAAATGCTAGAGTTTTCCTGAAAAAAAATTATATAAATGCTAGTTTGTTCTGATGGTTGAATAAAAATTATTTCAGCAATTAAGACAGAAGGTAATTTACTTGGAAGTGACCTTTATAAGGAAAGTATATTATTTTTCTAAAGAGAGCTGCTCAATAATAAAAACATGCGTGGAGAACATTGCTTTTTCTTTTATTTTGATACTAAATATTACCCTAAATTCAGCATGAAAGAATACTTGGATATGGCATTGCTTTGCGGATGTGAGCAAAGAGGGAGTGGGGTACAGGCCAAAAATGCTGACAAATTCTGCCAACAGTGTTCTGCCATGATGTGGGACTGCAGATAACAACACCCAGATCAGTGTGGTGTCCACGGCCCACTGAACAGGACCTTGTTCATGTCATATTACACAAACGCAGGTGGCTGAGCCTGAACCCAGACACACTGAGTTGGCATCTCAGATGGTAGTCTCCAAATTGACTTTGTTCAATTGTAACTTATGGACAATAAGAGCCACCTATTTTTACAGGATAGTTCTATGAGTGTTGACAGACACTCGGATTCAGGCACTGAGGTCATTCTCTCATCCATGAAAGCTGATTCCCTGTTCTCAGACTCTGTCATGCATCAGAGTTACGTGGAGGGCTCGTTAACACACTCCCTTGGTCTCCACCACCCAAACTTTCTGACTTGGCAGGCTGAGGGAGGGGACTGATAATTTGCATTTCTGAAAAGCAACAGGTGACACTGATGCTGTGGGTCTGAGGATCACATGGAGAATCCTGGACCAGAGCCAGGGTGCAAATACTACAAATAAACGTAGATACTGGAACCCACCCCGAAGAATGTGACTTAAGTGGCACATGGTGGAACCTTGGCATACAGGTTGTCAAGAACTCTCTGGGTGGTTTGAATAAGCAGCCAAGGTCAAGAACCTTGGCCACAAGGCACTGGACGACTGTTACTCCTCCTACTCATTTCTGTGGCATGTCCGTGGGCTGGACATTTGATAGGAATCATGTCGTCAAGAGCACTGATACTTCTTTCAAAAGGCATTGCATTCAATGTTTTCATTTTATTACAGTTAATCATGAAAAAGACACATTTTACTGTTTTCAATATATTAAAGGAAAAAATTAATGGACAACAGTATTAATTAAAACTCTAAAGAATATGGAAATACTAAGTGGTAAAGGCTGGAATCAAAAACATTTTTCTCTAATTCTACAGCTTTTAGTTTGTGATTCATAGTTTTAATATCAGATTGTCCTGAGGAAAAATATTATATTTCATTTTAAAAATTGAAGATTTTTACTTATCTGAGCACCCACACACTAGTTTTATAAGGTCGTGGATCAGTAAAGTGGTTACGAGGAAAACTGGAGGCCCTATTCAAGAAACGAATACAATACAATTTTTTTAATCCACAGTTATTCATCATTAAGTATGGGAGAAATTATTTGACCCCAGAAAAACTGAAAGAGTAGATGTTATAATTTGACCATCTGGGCAATAGTATTGCTCCAGTGGGATAACTGATCTTGAATAATATTGCATTCAGATGAGCAGGCCAAGGGGCAAGAATCTCTAACAGCCAAGAGCAAAGTCAAAGTTTTCCTCTGGAGGTAGCTTCTGCATCGAAAGTACATGCTCTTAGGATATGTTCTTTTCCAACACTATTTTTTCTGTTGTTGCTGACAACTTAAAAACACATGAAAAATTAACTTCCTTTCTCCCTTTCCCCAAACAAAGTAAGTATTATTTATTGTTCATTCAGATTATTCTTCTAAATCATACAAGTACATTAACATTGGTTCTGTTTTAATTACTGCTGCATTTTAATTATACAAAGCAGAGTATATTTAAAATATAAAATTAAGATAGCTTAAGGGGATATTCAGAATTGTATCAGAAAAGGGGAGCTGCAACTAGAGAAAGGAAACACACACACCAAATAACACAGAAATAATCAAACAAAGAAAACTGTCTCTGGTTGACTGCTCACACTAAGGCCTTTGTTCTTCCAGCTGACATCAGGAACTATTGCGTTGAACTCTAATTTTCACCTTGACTTTTGACTCTGCTGAGTGATGCGTTTTGGCCAATGAGATGTTAGCAAACATAATGAAGCAGAGACTTTGAAAGCACACACGTCATTGGCTGGAAAGTTCTTGCCTTCTGCCATCACCATGGGAAGAACCTATCTGGGTGAAAACTCAAAATATGAGTAATATGTAACAGATAGAGATCCTCTTGGCCTTTCTACTTAAGATCTATATAGATTAATCAATAGTCACTGACTCCAGCATAAGAATAAGTTCAGCCAAGATTGCAGAGCTGCCCAGGTGGCCTGTAGAAAACCACAGTTGCATGGCAAGCCAAGCCCAGATTGAATAAAACTTCCCATTTTCTAAACTGAAATATACTCATCATTTATATGCCTAAGGTTTGGTGGTTGTATATCTATAGTAATACACAACTGAAAAGTACCTTAAGCATCAAAGTGGAAGATAGTTAAATGGGAGATAGACGAGAACTGGAGAAGGGTTTTGAAACCAGTTGTCATTGGGAAAACAGTCAAAAGAAAGTGGCTTCTGAGAAGTTCTGACGTGTTTAAATGGAACACCCTTTAACTTTATGTTAGAAACTTTAGGTAAATTTAAATCGTTTTCTAGTTAATTTTGGTTGTAAAAAGATTTGAATTTCATGTATATAATTTATGCTTGGGTCTAGCTTTAATGTTAAAAGAAGCATGCCAAAATTGTATGGTTTATATTTAATACAAACTTACAGAAAAAGAAAAATTTTCAGAACATGGAAGCCTTGACTAAGACCACAGTCAAGATGTTCTTGGCACACACAGAAAAGAGGCACATACACTATCTTCTGACTTCAAAATTTGATGCAAGCCTTAGTATGAGCAAGATCCTGTCACTACAAAAAATAGAAAAATTAGCTTGGCATGGTGGCAAGGACCTGTAGTCCCAGATCCTTTGGAGGCTGAGGCAGGAGGATCTCTTGAGCCTAGGAGCTTGAGGTTGCTGTGAGCCAGGCTGACGCCACAGCTAGAGAGAGACTCTGCTTCTAAAATTCAAACAAACAAAAAAGTTGATACAGGCTACTTCAGAAAGATAGCAGGTTAGTGTAAAAATATACCTACTTCTAGAAAATTGTTATGCTTAATGAATTTTGCAATAGAATGCTAAGACGTAGACTGTAAGTTAATAAATTGATCTAAAATAAGGATAAATCTGCCAGGTTCCCAGGCCCTTGAGCCAAAACAATTTCACAAAGTAGTTGGGAACAAGTTGCTCTCAAGAAAACCGACCTTTAACAGTTAGTGTTCTCCAAGTATCTGCATGAGCTCTCATTTGACTGAGAATTTTACCAAGTATTTGAGTTAAACTATGCCAAATGATCCCAAATGGTTTTGAACAAATGGAAACAATTTTCTAGGATAAGATTTTTCTAAATGTTTTTGTTAAAAGTAATAAATTAGGGGGTGGAGGCAAGATGGCCGACTGGAACCAGCTTTCCACACAGGCTCCCATCCAGAAGGAGAGTTAAAGGACAGAAGTTTAGCAAGAAAGTCGATGGTTTGGACCTAAGCCAAAAGAAAAGGTTGAAGAATGCACATCAACCCTACTGAGGAAAGCTGCGACCCCAAGGATACAAACAAAAGGTACAAAATCCATCACCAAGTGGACAGGAGTTCCCTCCCCCATGAGAACAGCTCACAGTATACTCCATACAAACAAGCAAGCAGAGTTTAAATATCCTCTCATTTTATCCCACGGAAGAGACCCTCTAAAAACTGGACCTCTTTCCCCTACTAGGGTGCCATGGCACTCTCCTGCCAGACATACAAGTATATAAAATTGCATATATTCTCGACCTGCAATTTTGAACTTCCAGCACTCCCCTCCACTCTCACCCTGAGGTCTGGAAACCTGTCCCCCATGGAGTCCAGATTCTTGGGCATTTTCTCAAGGGGTGTGGACAGGGCATGGGCTGTTGCTGATCTGTGCTAATTCTCTGGCACAGGAGTAAGGAGAAGACGGTCAACTGAGAGGAACCCCAGTGGCAGGAACAATAGGGCTCACACCCCTGGGGATAATTTAAAAGGACAATCCCTTTCTCTCTGGGCAACCAGAGGAAGCCAGGCATCTTCTCCAGTGGCAGCCACTGGTGGAACATATCTGGGACAGAAACACAGGTCCCAGGAGTAAAGGGTATGCCTGAGGTGGTACTAGACAGGGCGGAGTGCAGGGACTAGAATATGCTCACACACAGAGACAGCAGATTCCCAGGGTGGGGCTGACACAAAGGACTGCTTCACTGAGCCTCAGATGCACCTGGCCCTCGGGGATCATAGCTGAGACAAAGATGGGCAAGCAGAGGCTAGAACTGACAGCTCAGCTGAGTGTGATCTCTGACCACGTCCACCCCAACACAAACTGCAGCTAAGACCAGGCAGAAGCACAGATAGGACTGAGTTTCAGTTTCTGTGAACTCAAACAGCATCTAATCCACAGGAGACTATAGCTGGGACAGAAACAAATTCTGCGAAGTTCTTCTGTTCTGTCAGCAACATCAAGCAGGGGCAGGGCTAGAACTGAGTGAACTGCCCCAACTCCCATTAAGCGCCCGAGGTTGTCAAGCCTCACCTCCCCCTGCTGGATAGTGGCAGAGAGTGGCGGCAGGACAGTGGAGACATAGATCTCCCTTTGACTCAGGCAGGTACAAAACCCTGGAATATCTGCTCACTGAAGGGAATTGGATCACAGCCCTGTGAGGGTACCAGTGACTGCCTGTTACAGAGGTGCAAGGTGGGGAAGGAGGCATCAACCTTCTCAGACTAATTTATTTGCTGGGTGGGTCCTTCTGACCTCACAGAGCAACAGAGCGTGTCAACTTGAGCTACCAGCAGATACCTGCTATCTAGTTGCCAAAGACCTTTTGAACTCTCCCACCTGAGACTGGTGCTGACTGGGACAATTGATTTGGACTTCTAGAACTGGGCAAATCACCGGAGGACTATCCAAAGTGATACCCTGAGTGTGCGATTGTGGGAAGGTTTGATTTTCCTTTTCCAATTATTGCCTGTGGGAGGCAGGGTGACTTAATTGCTGGTATTTCTCCACAACTGAGACTTGAACCCAGAGTAACTGATTCACTAGGGTAGGACAAAGACCAGCTGAAAAAAAGACAGAGCTCCTTAGCCCCACCATACCAAGAAGGTCCTTAGTTTCTCAGGCCATAGCACTGTATGGGTCCTTGGGAAAGCTCTAGGGGTAAAGGTACAGACACCATTCCCAGCTTTTGGGCAAAGGACTGGCCAATCACAAACTCCTGGAGCCCCCAAGCCAACTTCTCCTTGTCTGCTCATCTAGCCAAACAGTGTAAAATAATCATGGGGAGGAATCAGCAGAAAAGTTCCAGTAATATAAATAACCAGAGTAGATCAACACCCCCACCAAGGAACAATTTTGCAGACACAACTGAAGATCCCATAAATAAACAGATGTCTGAGATGTCAGAAACCGAATTCAGAATTTGGATTGCAAATAAGAGCAATAGAATAGATTGGAATTAGAAATTCAAGGAACACTTCAAAAGTTGTCTCAAGAATCCAACAAATACAAAGACAAAATCACCAAAGATTTTGACACATTGAGACAAGAATTTGTAGCCCTCAAAGATCTGAAAAATATAGTAGAATCCCTCAGTAATAGAATGGAGCAAGGAGAAGAAAGGATTTCTGACATTGAAGACAAAGTGTTCAATGCTCCCAAACTCTCAGAGAAGAAGAGAAATGGAGAGCAAAAATGGATCATTCTCTCAGAGAGCTCTGGGATAATTTGAAGAAAATGAATATTCACCTGATAGGGATCCCTGAAAGGCGATGAAGTAGCTTTGCAAATCACAGAGGCTCTTCATCATGAGATTATGAAAGAGAACTCTCCAGAAATGCCAAGAAATTCTGAAATTCAGATAGCAGACAGTTTCAGGACAACTCAACCTGAAGAAGACATCCCCCAGGCACATCATAATTAACTTCACTAAAGTTAATATGAAGGAGAAAATTCTGAAAGCAGCCAGACATAAGAAAACTATAACCTACAAGGGGAAGAATATTAGAATGACTGTAGATCTATGAAAACTTTCAAGCTAGAAGAGGGTGTTTATCGACTTTTAATCTCCTAAAACAAAGTAAATTTCAACTCAAGATCCTGTATCCAGCTAAACTGAGTTTCATTTATTATGGGGAAATTAAATACTTTAATGACATTCCCATGTTGAATAAATTTGCCATAACTAAACCAGCAATCCAGGATATAGGACCTATCCTCCATAATAACCAGCTCAATCATCCACCACAAATGTGAACTCACTCAGAAACTGTTGATCAAATTCCAACTTCCACAATGGCAAAAGGATTAAAACTGTCCACTGGATTTTCAAAAAACTTGATACCCAAAATACTACCAGGTTTATAAATATTCTCAAGTAATGAGAATGGCTTAAATTATCCTCTAAATACTCACAGGCTGGTTGACTGGATAAAAAAACTCAGGCTAGATCTCTGCTGTACACAAGAATCTCATCTTACCATAAAAAGATAAATATAGACTCAGGGTAAAGGAATGGTCCTCTATATTCCAGGCAAATGGAAAGCAGAAAAGCACAAGTGTTGCAATCTTATTCTCAGATACAATAGGCCAGGGGTCCTCAAACTATAGCCCATGGGCCACATGCAGCCCACTGAGGACATTTATCTGGCCTTCCGGGTGTTTTTGCTTCCAGTGCCTGTCCTGCTTAGCAGCTGGCTCGTCCTGAGCAGCAGTGTGCATGTGTGGAATGTGCACCGCACTCTCTGACTCCCCTCCTTCTCTCTGTCTCTTGACTCCTCTCTCAGACTCGAGTGACACTAAGACTCGTGATTGGAGGAGTCACCAGCTTGCCTGTGCATACCCTGTTGCTGCCTGAGTATCGAAGTAAGAACAAGTTAGGATTTATTTATTTATTTTTTTTTTGAAGTTAGGAGGTCTATTTTTTTTTTTTTTGCAGTTAGTAGAGCCTTTTTTTGTGGTTAAGGGAGGCCTTTTTTCCCTGAATTTAGGAGGTCTTTTTTTTTTTGCAGATAGGGGACACATTACTTTTTCATTTTAAACATTGTATTTGTATTTGTTCCCATTTTGTTGTTATTGTTTGTTTGTTTTTTGTTTTTTGCAGTTTTTGGCCAGGGCTGGGTTTGAACCCTCCACCTCTGGTATATGGGGCCAGCGCTCTACTCCTTTGAGCCACAGGCACTGCCTCCATTTTGTTTTTTTACTTCAAAATAAGATACATGCAGTGTGCATAGGAATTTGTTCATGGTTTTTTATTTAAACAATAGTCCAGCCCTCAAACGGTCTGAGGGACAGTGAACTGGCCCCCTGTTTAAAAAGTTGGAGGATCCCTGCAATAGGCTTTAAACCAACAAATGTAAGGAAGGATAAGGATGATCACTTCATATATCTTAAGGGCAATACTCAATATGATGAGATTTCATAATATTTATGCACCCAACTATAATGTGCCTCAATTTATAAGAAAAACTCTAACAGATGTGAGGAACTTGATTTCCTCAAGCTCCACAGTAGTCAGAGATTTTAACACTCATTTAGCAATGTTATATAGATCCTCCAATAAGAAGCTAAGCAAAGACATTTTAGATTTAAATTTAACCATTCAACATTTGGATTTAACAGACGTCTACAGAACATTTCATCCTAACAAAACTGAATACACATTCTGCTCATCAGCCCACGGAATACACTCCACATTGATCACATCTTAGGTCACAAGTCTAACCTCAGCAAATTTAAAAGAATAGAAATTATTCCTTGCATCTTCTTGGACCATCATGGAATAAAAGTTGAACTCAGCAACAACAGGAATCTGCAAACTCATACAAAAACACGGAAGCTAAATAACCTTATGCTGAATGATAGCTGGGTCATAAATGAGATTAAGAAGGAAATTACCATTTTTTTGGAACAAAACAATAATGAATACATGAATTATCAGAACCTCTGGGATACCACAAAGGCAGTATTAAGAGGGAAATTTATAGCACTGCAAGCCTTCTTCAAGAGAACAGAAAGAGAGGAACTTAACATCTTAATGGCACATCTCAAGCAATTGGAAAAGGAAGAACATTCCAATCCCAAACCCAGCAGAAGAAAAGAAATAACCAAAATTAGAGCAGAATTAAATGAAATTGAAAACAAAAGAATTATAGAACAGATCAATAAATCAAAAAGTTGGTTTTTTGAAAAAGTCAATAAAATAGATAAAACCTAACCAGGAAAAAAAGAGTAAAATCTCTAATTTCATCAATCAGAAATGGTAAAGATGAAATAACAATAGACTCCTCAGAAATTAAAAAAATCCTTAATGAATATTACAAGAAACTTTATTCTCAGAAAAATGAAAATCTGAAGGAAATTGACCAATACTTGGAAGCACACCACCTCCCAAGACTCAGCCAGAAGGAAGTGGAAATGTTGAACAGGCCTATATCAAGATCTGAAATTCCATCAACTGTACAACATCTCCCTTAAAAGAAAAGTCTGGGACCAGATGGCTTCACGTCAGAATTCTACCAAACCTTTAAAGTGGAACTAGTACCTATATTGCTCAACCTTTTCCAAAATATAGAAAAAGAAGGAATACTACCTAACATGTTCTATGAAGCAAACATCACCTTGATCCCCAAAACAGGAAAAGTTCCAACAAGAAAAGAAAATTATAAACCAGTATCACTAATGAATATTGATGCAAAAATATTCAACAAGATCCTAACAAACAGAATCCAGCAACACATCAAACAAATTATATGCCATGACCAAGTGGGTTTTATCCCAGAATCACACGGCTGGTTCAAGATACGTAAATCTATAAATATAATTCATCACATCAACAAATTAAAAAACAAAGACCGTATGATTCTCTCAATTGATGCAGAAAAAGCTGTTGATAATATCCAGCATCCCTTCATGATCAGAACACTTAAGAACATTGGTATACGAGGGACATTAAACTGATAGAGGCCATCTACAGCAAACCCACAGCCAATATGGTATTGAATGGTGTTAAATTGAAATAATTTCCATTCAGATCAGGAACCAGGCAAGGTTGACCATTATCTCCACTGCTTTTTAACATTGTAATGGAAGTTTTAGACATTGCAATTAGGGAAGAAAAGGTGATCAAGGGAATCCATATAGGGTCAGAAGAGATCAAACTTTCTCTCTTCACAGATGATATGATTGTATATCTGGAAAACACCAAGGATTCTACTACAAAACTCTTAGAAGTGATCAAGGAATACAGCAGAGTCTCAGGTTACAAAATCAACACTCATAAATCTGTAGCCTTCATATATACCAACAAAAGCCAAGCTGAAAAAAAAAAACAAAAACAAGTACTCTATTCCATTCACAGTAGTGCCAAAGAAAATGAAATATTTGGGAGTTTACCTAATAATGAACGTGAAAGATCTCTATAAAGAGAACTATGAAACTCCAAGTTAAGAAATAGCCGAAGATGATAATAAATGGAAAAACATACCATGCTCATGGCTGGGAAGAATCAACATTGTTAAAATGTCCATACTATCCAAAACAATATACAATTTTAATGCAATCCCTATAAAAGCTCCACTGTCATACTTTAAAGATCTCAAAAAATAATAATACATAATTGTATATAGAATCAGAAAAAAACCTTGAATAGCCAAGACATTGCTCAGAAATAAAAGCAAAGCAAGAGGAATCACACTAACAGACCTCAGACTATACTATAAGTCGATAGTGATCAAACAGCATGGTACTGGCACCAAAACAGAGAGGTAGATGTATGGAACAGAACAGAGAACCAAGAGATGAACCCAGCCACTAATGGCTATTTGATCAGAATGAGAGAAGGTATTTGCAGATTATGTCTCCCACAAAGGTTTAATAAAAAGAATCCACTGAGAACTCAAACGTATTAGCAAGAAAAGAACAAGTGATCCCATCTCAGGGTGGGCAAAGGACTTTAAGAGAAACCTCTCTAAAGAAGACAGGCACACAGCCTACAGACATATGAAAAAATGCTCACCATCCTTAATCATCAGAGAAATGCAAATCAAAACTACTTTGAGAGATCATCTAACTCTAGTAAGATTAGCCTACATCACAAAATCCCCAAACCAGAGATGTTGGCGTGGATGTGGAGTAAAGGGAACACTTCTACATTGCTGGTGGGAATGCAAATGAATACGTTCCTTTTGGAAAGATGTTTGGAGAATACTTAGAGATCTAAAAATAGATCTGCCATTCAATCCTATAATTCCCCTACTAGGTATATATCCAGTAGACCAAAAATCACATTATAACAAAGATATTTGTAAGAGAATGTTTATTGCAGCCCAATTCATAATTGCTAAGTTGTGGAAGAAGCTCAAGTGCCCATCGACCCACGAATGGATTAATAAATTGTGGTATATGTACACATGGAATACTATGCAGCCTTAAAGAAAGATGGAGACTTTACCTCTTTTGTGTTTACATGGATGGAGCTGGAACATATTCTTCTTATCAAAGTATCTCAAGAATGGAAGAAAAAGTATCCAATGTACTCAGCC
>CAUYRH010096059.1:0-45473 GCA_963574655.1 Perodicticus potto | reverse complement strand
AGAGTTATTTATAGGACTTAATGAATCAGATTCTTGTAGTGCACAAGCCTTTCAGTTGCTTTAGCAACATGTGGAGCTATTAATATATTAACTCTGAGAGGCTTCCTCCCTTCAGTAATGTTCATATTGCTTCAAAATGTTAAATTCCTTCATCCTTGACAATGGCATAGGGCAAGGAATTGATATTTTTGAGACTCACAACATTCTTGGGGAAATGACCACCCTAGAAAAGAAGAAAATGAAGCAACTTGCTTGCCGTCAATAAGTCAGACTTCAGAGTCAGATCTATTCATTATATTTTCTGTCCTTGGGTTATCATACAAACATGATTCATTCCTTTAAATAAAGTGAATTCATGACTGAAAATACATCTCTGGTTCTGATTTTCAGTGATTGCAGAGCAGTTTACAAGGGGTGGGTTCTCCCACTGATAACTGGGTATCAGTTATAAATGGGTACTGAAAGCTCTGGAGAATGACCCAAATCACAAGGATCTGGAGAATAATCGAACTCTTCAAAGAAGGAAACAACCATGAGTAAGGTCTGGGTAATATAGCTTTTCCCATGTGTAGAATCCTCATTCTTTCCAGCCAGGGATGAATAAAATCAAGCAGCAAAATGCAGTTTGATTAGCCCAATGAATCAGATCATAAACTCTGGGGGTGCAGGGTGGCTGGCAATTGAGAGGTGGGGGATCCCAGAATGACTGGAATCAGAGCTGTAAGAATCCACAAGCTATCATAAACTCCTTTCAAATACTTCAAATCTTAAAGGATGTATTTGTGAGATAACACACTAAGGGACTCAGGAGAAAAGAATAGCTTCAAATTGAGTCAGCTCTACACGTTTCACTGGCTTCCTTCCACTCTGGAGACTGAATCAGGAATTCAGGCCCCCCTGAGTTACAGGGACTTTTTAAATATTTTGGGCTTTTCACTGAACCTCCAAAAGGTCTAGAAGTACTCTACCCTAAAGACTATGGGGTTCCCACTAGAACTAAAGGCAAATCCAAATTGACCTACCTTACAAAGCTTGAAACCAAGCATCTACCAGTTCAAGTTGATATGTAGTAATTTAACTGTCTACTAGAATAAAACCCTTAATTCCTTGAAGAAATATATTAGAATACAGAGTCTCAACAATTTATAGTCCCTTTTTTTGTTTTGAATGAGAAGGTATACAAAGAGAAAACTCAGTCTATAAAAATAGACCTATAAATGAACCTGATGTGGGAATTATAATAGCAGTCAGAGGTTTTTTTAAAAAAAGTATGACAATCATATTAAATAATCTATAGGAATAATGAATTCAAATATATAAGTGTAAAAATAGGACAACAGGGGTATTAAGGAAGGGAGGGGGCATAAATGGAATTACACTATTTAAAAATGTTTACATTAATCACTAAGTGCTATATTAATTCTAAAGTAGATTATGCTAATGTATATATACACATTATATATATAAATGCAGCCATTATATGTATATATACACATTTGAATGTGTATGTGCGTGTATATCTTGAAAACCTAGAGACGCTATGTAAAAAAAAATACAAAGTGGGTTGGTGCCTGTGACTCAAGAAGTAGGGCACTGGCTCTATATACCAGAGGTGGCAGGTTCAAACCTGACCCCGACAAAAACCTGCAAAAAAAAAAGTTTCAAAAGTAAATTAAAATTAAAAAAAAATACAAAGCGATTTTGATTAAAAAAAATAGAATTAGAATGGAAACCAAAAAAATTTGATTAACCAAAATAAGACAGGTAAGAAAAATTAAGGAACAAATAACTGATAGGGTAACGAGAAAATAACAGTTACCATGTTAATAATTCCATTATTATACCTTTTACTTATACTGAGCTCATCCTTCAAATGTTTCAAGCCACAACACAATAATTATCACAGATTTGATATTTTTAGTAACAATTCTACTTGTAGTAAAGATCTGCTTATCAAATTTATGAATGACTGAAATGTGACAAGGTTACAATGTGATTTGCTAATAAATATCTAAAACGTAGTACGAACGAATCCTTATCGTTACCCTGGATCAGAAAGATGGGATAAATCTGAGAGGATGACATCAGTTACAGAGTAGGGGACACCTAGACTAATAATCATCCATATTAGAAAGACTATAAGGGGTATGTGGCCCTCTAGGAAGCGCATCAGATAACAACAGCAAACGTATCTAGGGCTGCAATGATAGAACTGGGTGCAGGATTCCAGAGCCGTGAAGACACCAGCCATGATCAGGGAGATTGTCAGTCAGAAGGCATTGAAAGGAAGATGACTAGGACAGTGACAAGCTCGGAAATCATGTCCATGAGGGACAAACCGACATGACAAGAGAACAAGGAAGCTGCAGAAGCAAGGCCTCAGGGGGATGTGCTATTTGAAAGACTGGGATGGGGAAAGTATATTTTGTCTCTGTGTCACTCCAAACTGCTCTCGCCTCATCTCTACTTCCCTCATGTCATGTGCGCGCAGTGTCATGCACGGTGTTCTAAGGTGGGCACACCACACAGGAAGACCGATTCTCTACAGGCACCTTTTTAGGAGAGGTACAGCTTATTGACCCGTATTCTCTAGGAGTCGGGCAGAATCTTGGGTGCTCCTAAGAAACCAGCCAGCTTCTACTCCATGGCCTTGCTCATGGCTGTTAGCTGGTGGATGTGAAATACTCAAAACGATGGATGTAGTCTTGTGGATTCTGCGTTAGTTCACCTGTGTGTTCTCACGCAGGGAATGGTATTAACATGGTGACCACCTCTTCGCTCATGGCTCACCTGCCAAGTGCCAGAGATGCCCCAGCTTCATAAAATCGTTCAAATTTCCACCCTATAGAATCCATGTTTCTCTAGCTGTAGGTTTTCTATGTTGCTTTTGCTTGAAAACTGGCAGCACCCATGCATTTACCCTTACGTTTACAATTTTTAAATGACATTCCCTTGGGAAAGGATCTCTCTCGGGCTGCACGCCACAGGGGCAAACCAGGAGTGGAGGCTGAGGAGACAGACTGACACCAAGCAAGTCCAGGCCTTGGTCCAAGTCAGCTGGGGGATCTTGGGCGTGTTATTTAACTTCTTTTTGTCCCAGTACTGACCTCAAAGTGTTCCAGAATCCAATCACTTAATAACATAAAATGCTTAAATAGTGCCTAGCATATAGTGTTTTTCAACCTGTTTTTAATCTCTTGGCACATTTGAAACTATAATTAAAATT
Organism: Perodicticus potto; assembly: GCA_963574655.1. Lineage (NCBI taxonomy): Eukaryota > Metazoa > Chordata > Mammalia > Primates > Lorisidae > Perodicticus > Perodicticus potto. The sequence goes on along the minus strand of CAUYRH010096059.1, from coordinate 42,247 downwards.
CCGTGGCAACTTAAATTATGTTAGTTAAAAATAAGGATAAAAAAAGAAGGAAAAGAAAATACTTATTGTGCTTTGAACTTCTTTTGAAAATAATTTAATGCTCTTTAAAAGTTTTTGCAGTGCACCTAAGATCTTCTCACAGGTACTAGTGCACATGGGTTGACCATCACTTATCACAGAATATGATAAGCACAATTATTATTTTGAGTTTTCTCCGAATAAATGCACCAGGAATGCCATCCGGCGAAAGTTTCTACATAAGGTAAGAGTCATCATGCCTCATACCTCTGGAAGTTACTTAAGGCCATACTGCAGAGACCTTATCGGAAGTTACTTAAGACCATACTGCAGAGTTCCTTAATTGTATCATGTTTGGTAAATATAAGGGTTATAATTACTTGTCTTCATGTTGTTGATTTTTTCCTCTACCAATGTGAGAGCTTCTTGAAGTCAGAGACATGGTTTTAGGTTAAGTAGAAGAGAATTAAAATGTGCTCAATGAAATATTTCTGGATAAAAACTTTTTGAAGGTAGAGGGAGGCACTGTTCATTTAATTTAAGGAAGAAATAACCACACAAAGTCTGTATATTACACTAGTATAGGGAGATTCTAATGCTACATTGGAAATTGAAAAATTTCCTCCTTTTGGCAAAGGGTGGTGGCTAATTCCTTTAATCTTAGCACTCTGAGAGATCAAGGTGGATTGCCTGAGCTTGGGGGTTTGAGACCAGCCTGAGGAAGAGCAAGACCCTGTCTCTGTAAAAAAAAAAAAAGGAAAAAGAAAGAAAGAAAGATAGATCAGAAAAAAGAAAAATGAGCAGAGTATATTTGGCACATCTGTAGTCCCAGCTACTAGGGAGGCTGAGGCAAGAGGCTCACTTGAGCCCAAGAGTTTGAAGTTGCCGTGAACTATGACACCATGGGACTCTACCCAGGGTAGAAGAGTGTCTCAAAATAAATAGATAACTAAATAAAATTACTTCCTTCTCTTTCTGAGGTCCTATGGCTCTCTTTCTATTGAACACATGAGTATATTTATTGAACACTTATAATTAAACAAGCTTTCTGCTTCGAAGTGGGAAAACAGGTAGTAATCACAAGGAACCTTATAGACTGAAGAAAAAAAAGTGAATAGTTTGGTAAATAGTTCAAACTTTAATAGAGATAATCATTGTCTGTCTTATATCAGTCCAAACAACAGGTTACCTCAACAAAAGAGCATTGAGCTAAGTCAGTGGTTCTCAACCTTCCTAATGCCGTGACCCTTTAATATAGTTCCTGTGGGTTGTGACCCCCAGGTTGAGAACAGCTGAGCTAAGTGGTAAAGGACGAGGAAGGTCTATTAGGGTTAGAACCTTCACCCTAATAATCTACTAGGGATGGAAGCTACAGTTATAAATCCATTTCTCAGAAGAGAAACTAAAATATGGAAAGCAAACAGAAGGTTTCATTCTAAGGTTTTTGTTAAGGATAGAATCAGGAAGAATATCTAAAATGTTTTAAGTTCTATTCTCCATTCTGTATAGCTGTGTCTTTCCAGAAGCACCTGATAACTTCAGAGTTAATTCTGCACCCCATCTAAGATTTAACTCTATTATATTGTTTACTCTTGATAATAAATAGTAACATACATTCCAATTAATATTAATAAAAATATAAACATGGGGTATTATCCCTTGGGGCAAGCAGAAATGGCTTGACATTCTCCACCTAACTCCCACTCACTTCTTAGGATTTGGTAGTTTTCCCAAAGGACACCAGTTTGAACATCCAGACATCAGAGTACTACATATAACCTTTCCTTTTATTTCTTCTTTTGGTGTAGATAAGGGTATTTTAATTTTAGGATTCATAAGAATTACACTCTAGGCTTACATATAAACAAATAAGCCACATGCTAAACTAAATTTTATGGGTACTTTGGACATTTTCAAGGTTAATTTGACTATGCAAAATTTTCACTTTATGAGCTAACTTGAGAATGAAACCACCATATAAAACGTTTCTTTACAGTTCTGTGGTTTCAGATGTGAGCTGTTCTTATCATTATCAAGCTTATTTGATGCTTTTTAGCTCTTTGTCTCTATCACAAAGTTGATTGATTATATTTAATATTAAAATGGATGGACAAAGTCACATCTCCTTTTCTTGTGACCAAAAGTACTTTTATGCAAATATCTCAAACACACACACACACCACAAAACCTCCTTATAAATACCGTTTTCCCTGTTTGCTACATTAAGAAGGCCATTACTGGTAATGACAGCAGGTAATTTCATTCTTCTCAGCCATGACAAATACCCAAACACCACTATGAAATTGATAATAGGACAAACTCTGAGAGAAAGCAGGCATTAGAAAGAAAAAAAGGGAGGCTCCTGTCCTGCTGCCCCTGTTTGTGTCTGGAGAGACACTCTCCTTTGTGTCTGGACGGGGTGATTTTTTGCCCTACCATTCTCTTCCCCCAGGAGAGGTTGGCTTCCTGCACTTGTTTACTCCTTCCTTTGAATCATACTCCCCCAGAGCAGGGCCACTTGGATTTTTAATGACAGTTTGGCAAATACTATGAACTTGATCATCCCGTATACATCCTGAGGCCCTCTAGTCCTCAGGGCTGAAAAGCTAAAACTATGTGGGGTTTCCAGGTGTGCTGTGAAGTCTAGACAATCGATTCTCATATTTGAATTCTGTATTTGCAGGGGTCAAATGAGAGGAGAGGCAGAATTGGGTGCATTTAGAGGGGACTGTGGCAGGGATAGTGTTATCCCAAACATGCCGTGTTTCTGGCATTTCTCTGATTCCACAGCTATCTGATGGTAGTGGAAGCAGTAGCCCTTTTGGGGACTCAGTTCTGCAATGTGGTTTTAAGGATCATTCCTGGAAACTCAAAACTCAAGACTAGCGTCCATGTTTTTTGTTTTGTTTTTGAGACAGAGTCTCACTTTGTTTCCCTTGAGCTGTGGTGTCATAGCTCACAGCAACCTCACATTCTTGGGTTCAGGAGATCCTCTTGCCTCAGCCTCTTAAGTAGCTGGGACTACAGATGCCTGTCACAATTCCCAGCTAGTTTTAGAGACAGGGTCTTGAACTTGCTCAGGCTGGTCTGGAACTTCTGAGCTCACGCAATCCACCTTCATCAGCCTCCCTGAGTGTTGGGATTACAGGCATGAGCTGCCAAGCCTGGCCTTCAAATCTGTTCCTTTATTCTTCTTTACTCTCTACCTTGAACTAGTTTTTTTTTTTTTTTTTTTTTTGATACAGAGCCTCAAGCTGTCACCCTGGGTAGAGTGCCGTGGCATCATAGCTCACAGCAACCTCTAATTCCCAGGCTCAAGCGAGTCTCTTGCCTCTGCCTCTCAAGTAGCTGGGACTACAGGCGCCCGCCACAACGCCCAGCCATTTTTTGATTGCAGCCATCATTGTTGTTGGGTGGGCCCGGGCTGGATTCAAACCCGCCAGCTCAGGTGTACGTGGCTGGTGCCTTAGCCCGTTGAGCCACAGGCACCGAGCCACCATCTGAAATATTTTCATCAAACTGGTTAACATAGCCTTCGTGGCATTTTCTTAGTTACTGTGTTAAGACATTTATATTCTGCATTTAGTAAGTTTCACCTATGGCTCAAGGAGTAGGGTGCCGGCCCCATATACCGGAGGTGGTGGGTTAAAAATGAAGGTTATAAGGGAAACTTTATGTAACATCATCAAACAGATACTTGTTAATATTATCTTTAATGTCAATATTTGAGTAGAATTTCCTGCCATCATTTTTTATATAATGAGTAATATATATTTTATGTGTAGCCTCATATTGTATTTTAAGAATACTCTTTATGACCCCATGATTTATCTAACATAAAACAAATTAGTCTTTTGTTTGTTAAATTGGCACATACATTTTAAATTGATTTATAATATAAATGGTACAAAAATAATTTATGGTCTTAAAATTTATAGAGAGAAATATGGTCCATTTTTTATTATTCTGCTAGCAGCAAATCCAAGGGAAAACTGCTTGTCAAAATTGAAAAATGTTTTGTGCTGATGATATACATTTAAATTACTTTAGCTTTTCCCCATAGACTATTTTTTCCCTCATTTATTGCAGCATGTTTTTATAATTATGGCTGCAGTGAGAAAGAAGCATTGCACTAAAAGTTGGGCAACTTGAGTCCTAGTGCCACTTTTATTGTGGTTTACTAGGGAACCACTAGGGAACTACTTGACGTTCCCTACGGTGTGGAAAGCCTTATATAAATATGAGACAGTGATGCTTCTTTCAAATTTACTATAATCATCTTAAGCTGTTCCTCAAAAAACTATCCCATTTCTACCTATATGAAGAGGGCGGGGTGATTCAGGTTGTGCAGTGCGATGCTTTTGTCTTCCCAGCATGGAATGTTGAATTAATGTTTCTCTTGTGGCTCGGCGCCTGTGGCTCAATGGGCTAAGGCACCAGCCACATACACCTGAGCTGGCGGGTTCGAATCCAGCCCGGGCCCGCCAAACAGCAATGATGGCTGCCTGTAGTCCCAGCTACTTGGGAGGCGAGGACAGGAGACTCGCTTGAGCCCAGGAACTGGAGGTTGCTGTGAGCTGTGATGCCACGGCACTCTACTCAGGGGTACAGCTTGAGGCTCTGTCTCTAAAAAAATAATGTTTCTCTTGTTCAGCCAGACTGTCTCGGTCTCCTCCATAAGGGCCACTGTGCCTGTGCATGCTTACCTCAAAAGCTTGACTGACCTGATGTTATTTGTCTGTGTCGATGGGAAGGATGTCCCACATTCTCCTACTTTCAGTTCAGGATCTTCTTCAGGATTGAAATGTTGTGTTTGAGGTTCTGGTGATTCTGGTGACCTGGTAATTATCCCATAACTTTGAGATATATAGATTTAAAAATCATATTGGGGGGGCTGTGTGCTTCACCTTCGCTATGAAAGTGCCAAAGCTTTGCTTTCCAATGCATGGTTCATGCCACCCTGCTCTGCATGTGTGAAGTCTGAATGAAGGGGGAGGAGTCCATGTTCTGTTTTATTTATTTATTTATTTTAGAGACAGAGTCTCACTTTGTCGCTCTCAGTAGAGTACTGTGGCATCACAGCTCACAGCAACCTCCAGCTCTTGGGCTTAGGCTATTCTCTTACCTCAGCCTCCTGAGTAGCTGGGACTACAGGCACCCGCCACAATGCCCGGCTATTTTTGTTGTTGTTGCAGTTTGGCTGGGGCTGGGTTCGAACCTTCCACCCTCGGGATATGGGGCCAGCACCCTACTCACTGAGCCACAGGTGCCACCCCATGTTCTTTTTTCAAAATGTGGTGCTTGTTTAGTGAGAATCTTGGACCTTCCAAAGAGTTTGGTTCAATTAGTCACTGGAATTCTTCTTGAACCTGTAGTCTGGATCTTATTTATGCTGGTCAGAATATAAATGGGGCTCAGAATATGTTATGTTAGTTATGCTTTGAGATTTTTAGTTTCTTCAGTGAATTTTGCATTAATTGCCACAGCGCATTAAGAGTTCAAATCTACATGGCAAGTGGAAACTCGTGTTTTTCCAAAAAAAAAAAAAAACCCTGTTATTAGTTTTATGCTGTCATCTTTTTTGCATTACTAACTAGTTCATCAGATTTTGTGGTCATATACCTAGATTTTTTTTTCTTTCAAAAACACTTCATAACTGCAAACCAAGATGCACTGAGAACCTAATGCAAATATTAAAGTGACAAATATTGTAATTATATGCACAAACAGCAGTAAACCTTGACTAATACAGTATTTAAAGGCCCATTTATATTTTTGTTTATGCATCAATCTTTGGGTTACAGGACATCCTGTTCTACAAATGAAATAGTTTTGATTTAGTATTGCTTTATTTTCGGAAACAACCTGATTGCTCTTGGGAGCTGATTGTGGTGTTTAATGGATATAGACTTTGAAATATATTTCTAAACACTCAGACTTATAACTTTCGGATATGCAGGAGAATAACACTACTATTGTCAAATCTATCAATATTTTTCTTCCTGGCAAAATGAGTTGAATCAGATGTTTTTCTTTGCCCTGTAAAGTGTTGTTCTTTTAGAATTTAAACAAATAGTAAAAATTGGCTTTTCTTTACAAACGTGAAAAACTGGTAACAACCATTCTCTGTCACCACATACCCTTTCTCCTTTAGATGGAGAAGGCACTCATCAGGTCTTTGGAGTGCCCACCCTTTCCTCTTATCTCAACACTGAGGCTGAGGGTCACCTTCACTACCGAAAGCTTACTATGATACTGTTGGAAAAAAACTAGAGGTATTATATCTAGTCTGATCACTGCTCCTGTATGGCACCTGTTTGGCCCCTGTACTTACTTGTATTTATAATTTCTGCTTTCCGGTATTGGCTTTTTGTGTTATTTTCAGAAAACTATTCCAACCCTCAAATTAGATAAATAGTTTTCTTTATTTTCTTATGGTACTTTGTTGCTGAATGTTTACATTTATGTATTTAATGCATTAAGAATTTTTCTTTGAGGTATGATGTGGGAAGCTTTGTTTAGCCAGTGTTTTCCAATATTGTTTGTTAAATCATTCATATTCTCACCATGAATTTGAAGTACTATCTTTATTATAGACCAAATTATTCCATACAATTATAAGTACTTTTTTTATAAGTAGCGTTCATTCTTCCACCTCCGTTATACTGTTTTAATTATTGCAGGCTAATAAGGCTTACCATATTTATTATATATAGGGCTAGTTTTACCCCCTTTCTTGCATATTTTTATGCAATTATATTTTAGGTTTACTTTAGAGTGACTTTTTAAGCCTCGTTCACCTTCTCCATCTATGTCACCATTCCCAAATGCTTTGTTCCCTTAAATTAAAAATTGAAATTTTAATGTGTTGATGGATTAATCTTTGGAGAACTGAAATCTTCCAATTTTGGTATTTGTACATAAGGCATTCACATGTTCTTCGTTGTAATCAGATAATAATACCAACATGACGAATGCACAAAAGCATCCAGGTCCAAAGAGCAGTGTATACGTGAGAAGGAGGGAGCCCAGCTCAGTCGGGACTGCTGAGGAAAGCCTTCGCAAAGAGATTGTATGTGGCCAGAAGCTTACAGGTGGACAGAAACTTACACAGATGATTCTACATGGATCTTCTGGGCACAATAGAATTAAATCACCATGTCATAGTTTTGCAATACATCCCCTTGACAAGTACACAAATGGACATAACTGTTGGACTAGTCGGTAAGAGGGACAGGGAAATGCTCTTTGAGAAGCTAAGTTTCTTTGAGAAACTTTGTGGAGTCGTTGCTGGAAATGGAATGGATAAAATTCGATCAAAAATGAAATTTTAAGACACCCAATTGACCTTGTAATAAGAATTTTAGGAGTTTAGTTTCCACATGGAAAGTAGTGGAAAGTAGTAACTAGTGCTCAATTTCAACACAACTATATAATCTAAAAATGCTGGACAGCAGGTGGAGAATTTAAGAGCATTTTATGAAGAAGCTTTGTCAGCATATTGGCGGCAAAGCAGAGCACACAGCTGCCCCTGGTGGTTCCTGTGACAGGCACCATCAGCAGACTTGAAAAATAAATTAACTGCATCTGCTAGTAGAGGAAAAGAATTCCCAAAAACTCTGAAACAGCAAGAAATCACAGTCTAGAGACCTTGTCATTTGACCATAAATGTATCACTTAAACCATTTTTCACCTAGTCTGGCTGTGTCTCAATTTTCTAGCTCACTAAGTTTTTCTCAGTAGAGGGTTAAGCTTGCCATCCGTTATCAATTTAAATTCCACTTCTTGAGATTTAAAAAAAAAAATGTCAGAAGACAAGCATCTTTCTTTAATTGATGTCCCAAAAAGACTTAAGTAATGGAATCTGTTTTTTAAATGGCTTCTCCTTTCACTGACATCACCTCAAATGCATGACACAGTTGGTAGAGTACGTTTTTTAAATTATTTTTTTAATTCTTGGGTGAGAGAAATACTCAGAGCTCATTCTGTCTATATTTCTATTCCCAGTTTATAGAATGTAAGGCAAAAAGTACATGCCCACAGAGAGACAGCTCCAGTTCAATGCAGTGAAAGACAAGCGCGGAAACCTTGTAAGCCACCAACAAAAAGAAGAGTGGGTAGAATTTGGGGGCAGCAATTCGGAAAGAACAGAAAATTTGCCTGTTGTGCTTTGGTTGTTTAATATTGTGAAACATCTTTAAATACATGTAGGCACTGGAAATGATGAGAGAAAAACACTGTGATATATACCCTATTACCACGTTAGACTGAGGACCGAAAGTTTGTACAGTCACACACCAGGTTGGGGAAGAGACAGATGCTTTTATTAAATAAATAAATAATAAATAAGTAATAAACAAGCAAGTGATAAGTTACACAACCAATCCCCTGAACATTCGTTCCCATGGTGGGAGATTGCACACTGATTTTTACCTTTATTACAACCCTGGTTAAAACTTTGTCGCGTGAGGGTAGATCATTCAAAGATTACTCTCTCTGGGAAGGCTCTTTTCTTTCTTCTCATCTGTCTGAACCCTGGATGTCCCGAGTTATGGCTGTTTGTGGTGGGTGTTTGCAGCATCTCATGAGACACTCCACTGCTGAAGTCCGCCCTTGTATCCTGCGTAGTTTCCTGGTCCTTTCCTCAGGCCACTTTTTATTTTAAATTTTTTTTTTTTTTTTTTGAGACAGAGTCTCACTTTGTCGCCCTTGGTAAGAGTGCCATGGCTTTACAGCTCACAGCAACCTCCAGCTCCTGGGCTTAGGCAATTCTCTTGCCTCAGCCTCCAGAGCAACTGGGACTATAGGCGCCTGCCACGATGCCCAGCTATTTTTTTGTTGCAGTCCGGCCGGGGCCGGGTTTGAACCTGCCACCCTCGGGATATAGGAACGGTGCCCTACTCACTGAATCACAGGCGCTGGCCTTAAATTTTTTATAGTAGTAAAATATGCATAATATAAAATTACCATTTTAATCATTTAAAAGTATACAGATCAATGGCAGTAAGAACAGCCAAATGTTGGGCTGCCATCACCTCTATTTATTTCTAGAATTTGTCATCATCCAAAACAGAAACTCTGTACCTATTCAACAAAAACCCTCCATTTCCTCTTCTTCCTAGCCCTTGGTAATCTCTATTTTATTTTCCATCCCTATGAATTTGACTACTTAAGATATTTCATAACAGTGGAATCATATTTGTACATATCTGTTTCTCTTACTTAGCGTAATGTCTCCAAGAATTCATCAGTATGGCATGTGTCAGAATTTCATACCATCTATTTTTATTTTAGATTAATATAAAGGTACCTATGATTAGATTACATTGTTTGTGGTGTTAGGTAATGTCTGAGTTGTAGTTGAGTCTTTCACCTAGAAAGTGTGCCAAGTACCCCTACCTTGTACCCATTAGGTGTACAATAAGTTTACTGAGCCTCCTCTCCTCTGCCCCCCTCCCACTTCTCGAATGTAATCGTGTTTTTCTCTCATGTGGAATTTCAGACCTTTTAGAATGGAATATTATTCCATCATACGTATATACCACATTATTTTTACCTGTCAATGGACACTCGGGTTGTTGCTACCTTTTGGCTATTGTGAATATTGATGCTATGAATGTTGATGACAAATACCTATTTGAGTTTCTCCTTTCAAGTTGTTTTGGGTGTATATGTAGGAGCAGAATTGCTGATAGGGCTCCCATTTATGTCTTAACAACCTTTTTTGTACTGTTTGGGAGAGATGGGAGAACTTCTCACTGCTTACTCAGTATTTAACTGAGGCTGGCAGGCTATTGTGAGTCTGTCCTCAAGTCTGTGTAGACATTTTCTTCAGTCTTCATGGCCCTCGTGCTAGCTAAATGTGGGTCCTTAAAGTGTTCCTGAATTGTTTTCTGGAGAAAAAAAATTAAAAAAACATCTTCCCTGTTCTGTGACTCCCTCTAACCTCTCTGATTTGAGTTTTCCCCCATGAGAGATGAGTCAAGACACAGCTGATGGCTCAGCCTACACGTCCTCCTTCATTTTTCTAGTCCACAGTAACAGAAGGACTCTCTCCCTCTCTTGTCAGGAATTCTCTCTGCATCATATGCTCTTGCCTCCTAGATTAGCAAGCATGTACAAAAGCATGCTCATGTCTCCAAACTTGGCTTTCAATATTTAAGGGGACTCCTAAAATTCAGAGGGCCTCTTATTTTCGACAAAATCAGGCTTCAAAACTGGGACCTCACTCCGAACATGAAAATATACTTAGCTTGTGACTCAAAACTGAGCTCTAACTTCTTTCTTCCTAGATATTATCTCCCAGTTCCTGAAGTAATAGAGGCATCAAGGAATAGAGGCAATTTCAAGGAAATTGCAGGGTAGGAATAAATACATCGAAGTAATGTGTCTAACTATTAATTCTACCCCCATTGCATTAGCATTAGTATTTATCTGGCCAATTTCTGGTCAATTTCTATTCTTTGTTCTCATTCTATGTCCCACTTGTTCAGCTCTGATTTTGGTAGAAAGTTAGTGGGGCCACATGTGGCTTGATAGGGTCTGGAGAGAGGCTTTCTATGTCCTCTTATCAGGATAAGCATGCAGGATCCGGTTTCACAGATAATATTGTCACATCAAAATATTGTGGCTAAAGCTTTGCTATACATCTTAAAATAGAATGATAAAGATAAAGAATGACAAAGTGGCTACTAGATAAAAAGAATTGCAGAACTTCAGGGTCATATTTTGTGTGAATATTGATTTTTCTAGTGACTTTACTATGACTTTAATTGAGCTACGAGAGGCTAAGCTAGGTGTGGAATAAAATGAAAGTGCTTGTAGTATATGCAGGAGTTCTTTCTTCTAGGTGATTGAAACAGAGACTGGGAAGACAGTGGGAGCCCTTACTGCGCTTGGGCCCCGAGTGGCTAGGGAGCTAGAATGCATCACCAACTTGCAGGAAAACAGCCAGCTAGCCTGTGCAGCTTTTCTGCTGTCTTCAGCTTAGAGAGTAAGGCAGAAAAAGCTGCTGATCATCAGCATCAAGAGGAAAAGCTAATGAAGAAAGCAAGCCATGTTCCTAACAGCACATTAGTGCCCTTCCACTTATTTCTGTGTATAGAGATTGCATACGTGCAAGAATGTTCACAGAGAAAAAGACCAGAATGATGAAACCAAGCATGCAAGGGCTCTTACAGCCATTTACTGCATGTTTCCTTTAAAACAACCTGATCTGTTCTTCTTTTGTGGATGGCATGACCTGGTCCATTCTTCCTAACTGATTTGTCCATGCTCGGTGCATGTAATCATACAAGTAAATGCTGAACCTTCTAAATTTCATTTACTCCCAGCCCATGTTCATCTCTTCAGAGGCTCTTTGCTCTGAGTCTGCGGAATCGCTATGAGCATAGATTCACTGTGAGGTGGTTGGCCCTTCATTTTATCCAGCAGTTCCTGCACCTGAATGACCACCAGAATCATCTTTGGAGCCATCAAAACTTTTAAAGCCCCCATGAATCAAAATCTCCATGAATCTGTCTCAAGAATCTATGTTGTAAAAAGTTCTCCATGATTCTGATTCTCAGCCAGACTGGGGTCCTTAATCCATGTCCCTCCTTTAAAGAAGGTACATAGCTAAAATAGATAATCTCTAAATGACAGGGACATGTATGAAATGCTTCCAAAGCATTTAAAAATACATGTCAGAGCATTAACTCTTGAGATTTAGAGATAGCACATTGAGATTGGGTTCCAGGCAACTGCAATTGCCTTAAAAACTTCATAGGTTATTCTCTTCATTCCCCACTCCCAGATGAGAACACTAATTTAAATCATTCTTTACACAGAAGAGTAAAGCCTAATTTTAAAAATGACCGAAGATGTTTTGATTTATATTATGTGCTTATCTTTACTATAAGATGCTGGTAACTAGTGATAGAAGTGACTGAATTTTACTAAAATCGCCCACAGAGCAATTTTTTGTTCATTAAAGGAACAAACAGGGTCTGAACTTTATCTCTGATAGGGAAGGAGAACTTAAGAAACTGATTTTTTAAATAAACTGCAATGTCCATCCTTTTCTTAAGGAATTGTGATCAGACTTATTTTAGTTACAAGTAGTAGAAACTCAACTATAACAAACAAAAACAGGCAATTTATTTTTTAACGTAAAGGAAAAGACCACCAAAAGTTGAGACTTCAGGTGCAGCTGGATTCAGAACCTCAAAAAATGGCAGAGCTTTCTCTTGTCTTTGCTCTCTGTTTTTCTCTTCACGTTGGCTTCATTCTCAAGCAAACTTTCTCCAAGTGGCAAGAAAAAAACGCAGCCATCGGCAGTCCCCAGACCATTTTCCTTAAGCGATCTAAAGAGAAAGTTCTGTCTCTTTTTCAGAATTCATAGTCCTGATCTGAAGAAAAGCTCTGGGTGGCCTTACCTAAATCACCTGTCCATCCCTGAACTTGTCCCAGTGGCCTGGAGAAGGAGGCCTCTGAATGATCAACCTGGTGACAACCACTCTCTGGGGCTCAGGACACCAGCTTATCCACTAGAGCAGAGTGGCTCCCCAAGGGGAAAGAGGAAATCAACTGCTAAGCAGGGAAAAAACCATAGCTATTTTCTACAGAACAAGTCGAATGTATCTGTTTTGTCTGTTCCAAATTCTAAGATTTATTAAACTTTGTAATATGTGTGTGTGTGTGTGTGGGGTCACATTCCAGGTACTTCTAGGGTAAGGAGAATATGTTTTTTATCTAGCTACGGGTTTTTATGGCCCTTTGGGAAGGATATGTGACGAAATGGAAACTGAATTTTGCTGCATTTAATATTGTCAAACTGAATTGATGGAGTAAACAAATGTCTGGGCAGATACAAAAACAGGCATTTTATAAAGCTGTGGGCAGCCTAAGTGGTAAAGTAGAAAGGATTAGCTACCCCAATATGCTAGTATGCAGATATGTTCCAGCAGTGAGAATATGACCTTGAACTCAAGCCACCCACAGCTTCCCAAAACCTGTATAGTGATGCTTACAAGAAATAATAAGGAAATGTTAAAATAAAAAATGTGTAATTCAAAAATCCGTAGAGGTCATCTATGAAGTACTTCCTAAAAAACATATTCTCCTTACCCTAGAAGTACCTGGAATGTGACCCCACACACACACACACACATATTACAAATAACTACTACAAAGTGCAATATGTGGCATGCTTCAAAGTGATGCTAGGGTAATCATGGCCATCCAAAACTATGGGGCTTCGTGGGTAGACGATCCTGATTCTAGCTCAGGTGATAAGAGAATGTCGAATGTAGAAGTGACCAAAAGGGTTGGCAGATTATTAAAAGGGCAGGGGCTAGAAGTGGACAGTGGTGCCAGGGAAATGAGGACACTTGCTTCGTTACCCAGCTGTTTCTACTTGCACCCAGATGATACCCTGGGACTGGGCAACTCAGCAACCTGTCTGCTGGGGGCTTCACGGCCTTACCACTTTTGGCCCTGATTCTGTAGGTTTATGCCTTTCCCTGACCTCAGCCAATATCACATTAACTGGGAGCCAGGGAATAAGCATCATTATTCTTCGATTTGTGTACCTGTGCTGTCTTCTCATCGTAGACAGCCTGGGCGGTGGGAGCCAGGTGTGGAGCAGAGACTGGGCTGAACAGTCAGAAACCAGGCAACACTGTCATTGCCCCGGGCCTACCCCTACTGTTCTCTACATAGGAGCTACAGAGACTCTCCTACAGACTGGGTGTTCATTAAACGGGTTCTAACGAATTTGTTCCCCCACTGGAGGAAGCCTCCTCCTGTCTGAGTGTCCTCAGCAAAGCTATTGCTAACATGGTCCACTTTCAGGGCTGCCAGCTGGTTCTGACAAATTTAGGGCCTGTCAGTTCCAGTTTGGAACCAACTCCCTGGGATCTTCCTGGTGCAAATTAAAATAAAAACATCCTACTCACAAATCTATTAGTAGTGTTCTCTGGATAAAGGCTATTTCAACTGGTTACAAATTTAGCTAAGTGTGCAATCATCCATTCTATAATTTTCCATCTTATTTTCAAGATATGTCACTCAGAATACTAATACCTAGATTTTACGACTTGCCCTAGATGAATTAATGCGATTGTGCCTAATATAATTATGTGAATGAGCTGTCTTGAAAGGTAATTAAGTTTTTCACTACTGGAGCTATTCCAACATAAGTTGGGCCACAAACTTGAGGAAATTTAAGCATTTGATGGATTTTTAGGCTAAGTTATCCTGAAGGACCCTTCCTGTCTTAAAATTTTATGATTCTATGTATTTTTACCTTGTGCTTCTATGCTGATTTCTAATGACCAAATTTCCCCCTCCTAAATGTTGGCAGTTCACCCATTTGAGAATATTTTCTCAGATTGCTGTCAAGTTGTCCAATTTATAGCTCGTAGATCCTTCTTTCTTCCTTTTGGTGAAAATCAAGCCAGCCCACACCCATCTCCTGTCTTGTCTGTCTCTTCTACTTTTGGTACTTTCTCGAACATCTGCATCAGCCTTTCTGCTGCTCATTTGTGACTTCTGTGGTTACCTGGAGATATGATTTATCCAGGTCAGAATACTTGAACTTACTTAGAGCAGCCATATCCACTTTTATAATCCTTCAGCACTCTCTCTTGTCAAATCTCCCTTACCGAGGCTCACTCCTGTCTCTCCTGCCCAGTCCCCTCCAGACAAAGATCCAAGCAGAAGAGAGTGGAAGGTTCCACTTGCAGCTGTTGTTGGGGAACCTTTGAGCATGGGTACAGCCCTGGCTTCAGCCACCTCTAGTCTTTTGGCATCATCTCTAATTTAGGAAGCACTTACTGTTCTTCTGTGTCACGTTTAGAAGCCTTAGTTCATGCTGGTCCTTAATCGCCTGAGGTTTCTAACCAGTTTGTATCTGGGAGATACTTTTCTGTGACTGCCCGTCCTTCTCTCCGTACGTTGTGCATATTCTGTAGTGAACCTGCTCCTGCAGCTCCTTTGGTCTGCCCTTCCTTCCTTATCAGGCTTATTCAGTCATTTCTAGTCTGGGAAAGTGCATCATGCCGCCTTTACCTTGAACTTCTGCTACCTGTAGAAGCCTCTCTGTGAGTCCAGGTTTATATGTTTGGTCTAATGTCTGACTGTGTTCTCCCTGTCCCCATCCCCACGAATTCTGTGGTGCTGGGCCCCTGTTGGCTTGCTACAGCTGCCATAACAACTGCAGACTGGGTGGCTTACCCAAGAGAAATTTTATTTCTTAACAGTTCTGGACACTAGAAATTCATCTAGGACTGGCTCATTTGCGGCCTCTGTCCTAGATGGCTGGCTGCCTTCTCCCTGTGTCTTCACATGGTCTGCCTTCTGTCAACGACTGGGCCCAAATTTCCTCTTACTAGGATACTGATCATATTGGATTAGGGCCCACCCTAATACCTCATTTTAACTAATTTACCTTTTAAAAGTCCCTTTCTGAAAATATAGCTGCTTTCTGAGAAACCGGGGGTTAGGACTGCAACTTCTTTTTTTTTAAATCATGGCTGTGTACATTAATGCATTTATGGGATACAATGTGCTGGTTTTATATACAATTCGAAATACCTTCATCAGACTGTTTAACATAGGACTTCAACGTATTAATTTGGGGGGGGGGGCACAATTCAACCCATAATAGGCCCCTTCCTACTTTAGCAACTGGTAGCAACAGGTCAGAAGTAGGGTCACAGTAGCAGCTGTGGAATGGTTTTTGTTATTTTTTGGGGCCTCTTTCTTTACCTTGTAAAGATGAAATGTCAGCATAAGATTATCTCTGCCAATCTGCTCTTCCTAGGCTCACCCAGTGTTCCAGGACTGAATTTCCCTCACCGTCCTCTACTGTCCTCTCAACAAAGCAGCCCGAGGGCATGCCTTCCTTTGCCCCAAAACTTCTATCAAAATCCTATCCATGAAGCTCAACTCAGATACTACCCACTATTTTCCTGGTCTGTGCTGCTGTAGTACTCTGTCTATATGAGAACATTTATATTTATTTAATATTTCTATTGTGCTGATGTTACTTACCTAGTCCTTCTTGCTCGTATAGTGAGCACCTTGTAAGAACATTCTGTTCTCATGTTCATCTGGAATCACCCTAAGATATCAAACATTTGGTTTGGACCCAGAAACCATTCTCCATATACTGAACTGATTTGCATCTTCTCATAGATTTAGAAGGGCTAGGAAGGCAATAAACATTTAATTTACTTTTTATAGTTACACATATTCTTAAAAGTACAATCTAACAAATCATTGATATAGTTCATATAATTATGGGATTATTTTAATAATTACTTTTAATGGGGACTTTATGTAATTACAATGTACATTTGTAATTAAATGTATTTTCCATATATTTTTCATGATGATCTCACCCAAAGCACTATTTATTCCTCACACTAATTTTGCATTTATTATTTATGATGGAGAATGCTTTTATCTGTTTTCCTCATCCCTTACTTTAAAATACAGTTCTTTGGTGAAGAGAGGCTGTGGCCTGTAAATATTTGCATCCCTGGAACCATTTAGTCAATGAAGATAATGCAAGACAGGTCACAGAGGGCTGCTCTTCCTTCACATGTGCAAGTTTGTCATCTGACCACAACCACAAAACGTTTCCTGGGAAATAGCCCATTTGAAAAAAATGTGAGTCTAGCAACTAGGAATCTTTCCATTTATGATATCTCTCAGCATATGCTATCTCTCAGTGTTTCATGCATAGAATGGATGTTGAACATTCATCCATTTATTTTTTTTAATACTGGAAGTCCTTAGTGAGCACCATTTGTGATGAATCTCATCTTGAAAATAAGTAGGATGTTTTCTTGGAAGAGAGTGAGGTGGCAGTGGGAGGTACAAGGAGTGACCTTGAGCGAGCAAGGTCATTCAACCACAGTGGTGTTGGGGCTGACACCAGACTGATTAAGCCTTATTAAGCCATATACCCTGGTGTAAAGATGTGTTAGCCCAGAAGAAGGGGAGAAAGAATGGTCTTTTTCCATAATTAGCGTAAAGACCTGTGTGTTCCACCCTGTGGACTAGCAGAGCCGTGGTGAGTGAGGAGAGATGGATACATTGTACGGTTGGGGGCCACAGTAGAAGCAGAGAAATAATTTAACAAGTTATTGCAGATACCTAGGAAGAAAGAAAGAAATGGTGCCTAGAACAAAGCAATGGATATAACTGATGGATGGGCTGATGGATTGTTCAGGAGATATAGGAAAGAGAGGGGAGAATGAGATGGATCCCCAGAGCCCTAACCTGAACATTGATGACCATTGTTACCATTTACTAAGATGAGGAAGACTGAGGGTGAGACCCAGAGTGGCAAGGGAGAAATTGAAAAACTCTGTTTGGAGGAGTCTCACTACAGATTTTGCATGAAGATTTTCTATCAAGCAGCCATGAGAAGGCTCATCCTCTGTGTGCCCAAAACATAAAAGAAACAAAAGAGCTGAGACTAGGGATTGTGAGAAGTCATTTAACATCTATTTGCCAAAGGAATTAGGTACCCATTACTTTCAAAGTCTTTTCCTGTCATAAAACACAGCCATTAATTTCTATTTCCTTTTGCTCATTTTTGTGATGTTCTTTGTGCAGGATACATGGAAAGGTGGCATGACAACTAGTAGTAAACTAATGCAGATTTTCTAAGCTAAAAAATAAATCAACAGCACACACAACAGACCTCAAGCTACTAGTTAACATATTTTTGCAATAGTGCTGGCTCAAAGATAGACTCTTAGAAGATGTGTGAATCTATTTTTATGCTTATACGGTCAGTAAAAGTTCCCTTGTTCACCATGGATTTAGATCCTATGCACATCTATAGATTATAGGATTCTGTTAACCCCTCTCTCCTAGATAACCATCAGCCTCCAATTTGATTTTGCAAAACTGGAAGGGAAAGTCTTTCTTCCATCAGCCAATTTCATGAAATAAAAAAGCAATGCCTCAATTTTTGACTCAAAGCCGAAAAGCTGTAATGGTCCATAAATGATTAAAACAGCAGCTGGTAATGTCTTGGAAACAGATTGATCAGTTGGAATGCCTTAAAATCTGTCTGGATTCTGCATGCCTTTGAGCAATATGAAGTAATTCTGAAACTGAGTAAGGTATTTGGAGACCAAAGATGTCAAGATAATTATGAAAACCCTGAGAGGGACTGCAGCTCTCTAAGGCAACCATTAGCATATTTTAATACCCCAAAGTAGGAGAAATTTTGAAAGAGTTTTGGCACATGGAAACTCATGCTGACCCTTGTTTAACTGGCCACCATGCTTCAAGCCAAATCTCCCAGTATTGTCATTTACTTATAGAAAATTGGTCTTTACTGCCTTCTTTCTATGTATCTATTGTGGGAGGCAGTGGTGAATAAGACAGAGTCCTTGCCTTCCCTGTGCTTATGTCATGGTGGGAGGAAACAGTAACTTAGCAAATAAAGAATATATAAAAATTAACAAAGCAATTAAGCCAAAAGGGTGCAATACTACTTTAAATTGAAATATTAAGAAAGTTCTCTCCAAAGGGTTGACACCTGAGCAGAAACTTCAATGATGAGAAGGAAGAAGCCAACAGTGTAAATACCTGATGGAAAATTCTATACTGGAAAGGTGAGAATAGACTTGCCATAGTTAAAGGGCAGTGAGAAAGCAGATGAGGCTGGAGTCTGGTCAGTGAGGAGAGAAGAGTAATAGGAAATAAGGTAAGAAAGGCTAGCAGACTCCAAATGAATGTTGCCCCTTAGAGACAATAAATATTGCATTTAATTCTATGGGAAACTGGTGGAAGTTTTAAGCAGAGTTTTAAACAAGAATAAGATTGAGCAAATTAATATTTTAAAAAACATCCCTCTAACTGTTGTGTGACAAGTGGTAGGTAGCATAAGTAGACAGAGAAGCACTAATGGGAAGGTTATTGCAGCTATCAGGGCAAATGAAGATGGCAGCTTGGACATGGGTGGAAGTAGAAATACTCGTCAGAAGTGGCTAGAAATGGGATGAAGTTTGAAGGAGGAGTTGACAGGATTTATTAGTGGATAGGATTGGGGGCATGAGGAAAAGAGAGAAGTAAAAGATGGCAGGATGACTTTAAGTTCTCTCCCTAAGAGATAGGGTGAATTGGTATTAACTGAGTGGATGAAATGGGTCTGAGGTGAGGAACAGGTTGGGATGGGGTGGAGGAGGAGTTCAGAACTTAGATTTGAACTTGTTAATGTGGGATTCCTGTAAGACACCTAAGTGACCATACCAAATGGATCGTTAGAGCTCACTGGACGAGTTACAGGAGAATAAAATAGATGCAGGAAAAGTGTAAAGACTGAATCCTAAGACTCTTCCACCTTCAGAGAGTGCAAGTGAGTGTCTAGTAAGGCAGGACAAAAAACTAGGACATTGTGGGATCCTGGAAGTCAGGGGAAAGGAGTGTCAAGATGCTGAGTAAGAAGAAGGCTGATAATTGGCCATTATATTTGTCAACACAAAGGTCGTGACTATACTTGACGATAGCACTTCCTGTTGAGTGGTGGGGCCATAAGGCCTGACGTGGATGCATGAAACATAGACAAGTCTTTGAAGTTTTCCTAGAGAGGACTGGAGGGAAATCAGAAATAGCTTAGAGTGGATGGGTTTTTGTTGCTTTTTTTTTTTTTTTATTAAAGGTGGCGGTTACAGCATTACTCTATGCCATTGAGAATGCTTTAAGGGAGAAATTGAGATGTAAAAAAGAGAACAGGAATATTTTCAAGAACAAAGTCTTTGGGTAAGTGAGAGGAGATGGCACCCAGGGCACAAAATGATCAAAGCAGAGAATGTTTTTCCATCGAAACATTAGCGAAGACAGAGTATAATGGGACCGGAGGAAGTGGGTTTGCAAAGTATGTCATCAGTAAATAATCTAGACCTCACAAAATTGCTTCCATTTTCCAGTGAAATATGAAACAAAGGTCATCAGCTGAGAATGAGAAAGACAGAGAAGTGTTGTTGAAAGTAGAAAAAGAGAAAGCAAATTTGCCAAAAAGCCAAAGTAGGGTTCCTGGGAAGTACTCGAAAGGTCTGTGGTTATTAATATAAATTTGTCACTCAGGCTGTCATGTAGTAGTGTGATCGTATAGCTCCTTGGTATATGGTCTTAAACTTCTGGCCTCAAGCAATCCTCCCACCTTGGCCTCGCAGAGTGTTGGGATTACAGGCATGAGACACTGTGCCTGGCCAGAATGTGTCCTCTTTGTTCCAAACAGCTGTAAGCATTGAATATCCCAGCAAAAAGAGTATGGTCCTGGGCAAAGGTCCCAGGGCCTAGGAGGTGGATAATAACCTTGAGTGTGTCATTCAATTTCCAAAGTCTCAAGTTCTTTATCTCTAAAATCTGGAAGATATTGTCTATCAGGCAGGTGATCATGCTTATCAAGTTAGACAATATACTCATTAAATTTTTTTTTATTTTGCTTTAATAAACTTACCATCATACCTCTTAAGCCTTGTCAGAAAAACAAGTTATTTTCTGTGGATCCATGTGCTAAATTAAGTATTCATGACTTAATGTGGATGGGTTGTCTGTGTGGCCTCAAATGAGCTCTGAAATTTTGAGCTCTGTGAGAAAGGAAAGGAACACAATGGGGTTTTCAGACTAAAGACATAATGAACAGGAAACTGAAGGGCTTAACAGGTAGAGCCTGAACTTGTTGTTGATGGAAAGCTGAATGGAAGGAGAAAGTGAATATTGAAAAGGTAAAAGGGCCAGGAGTGGCAGAAGGTGGCTATGGGCCAGGAGAAGGTCACATGCACAGTTCAATGTTTCTGTCTGGGCTTGAGACGGGAACTTTGACACATCTTCATTATTACCAATTGAGGGCCAAGCCCCAGATGTGAGTCTTCAATCTACAAACTTTGACAGAAGAAGTAAGGTAAGAATGTGGGCTGTGTGAGAGGCACTATCTGGGGTGGCACTTTGCTGTCCTAGATGTGGGGAAAAAGAAAGACTTGCATCAACAGAAGATTGGAATACAGCTGCTTAGCCCTGTTTCTCTGAACTTTTCTTGTCCAAAGCTCAGCCTCTCCCTTCCATCAAGCAAGTTACTGATTCGGAGTTGAAATTTGCAGACAGCTATTATTGAATACATTAAAATAAGGAAATACTAATACATTTGGGATATATAGATGCAAATATTTTCAGGTAAGCCTTGATACAATTTGGTCAAAAGATTTGCTGAATCCCCATAGCACAAGACAGTGAATGTGAGTTATGAAGAATGAAATCGCTTGTGAAACAGATCCCTTTATACAAACTGCCTCTTTTAACCAACTCAAGTCTTTTTTGGAAAAAGCTGGGCAGTGAATAAAATCATCGTATTTCTCTTGGCTGAGTGTCTAGTGATGGGGCATTCAGTGTTGGCTGGCTGGTCACTGAGCACTCCCTGTTCACGCAGGCACTGTTGTAAAATACCCTTGAAATGCACAATAGAAGGGGTCCTTCATTATTTTTCAATAGCCTGAGGAATGACTGCAGGATTCATACTTCATCTCTTGTTCTGTTCATTCTAGGGTTTTCCTATGACAAAGTTCCAGTGCACTAAGGAAGATACATCACTCACCTGTCTTTTGGACCATTTGTTCATTCAGTGTCTAACTGTGGAAATGAAATAACTGTACCAAAAAAATGCATAACCATACCGGGAAACATATTCCATGGTTCATGGTCTCACTCCTACCCCAAACCTGCTCTTTTTCCTCCATGCTGCTATTCCCTGTCTTGGCTCAAGCAGAAAACTCACTCTCCCTTTTATTCCAAACAGAATTAGTCATGGAATCCTATCAGTTTAGCATTTGTTGTATCTATCCCCTCTTCATTTTCTACACTTTAGGATCTTAGAAGTCTCTCTCTCTTTTGGTTCTTAACTGGTCTCTCTTTCCTATTTAATTTTCCTTCAGTGTTTCTCTTTGCAGCCTGAGTGATCTTTCTAAAAGTGAAAGCTATCACCCCCATCCAGCCTTAAAATTCACACAGCTGCTTCCTGCTGCCCCAGGATAAGGCCATAGTCTGAACAGACCTGCAGAGTTCAGGGGGAACTGGATTTGCCCCTTAAGTTCCCACCTGCCTTTCTGTCTACCTCGTATCTTTCCACCTTCCTTTTGTCCTGTGTCCAGGCTGCATGTACTCCTTCAGGACAGTTTAATAAATGTTACTCAATGGACAAATATCTGCTTCCAAGGGCAGAGAGGGATTCCAGATGGGAATTGCCCCTTCCTTTCAAATCACCCCAGCCCAATTTTCAGTTGTTCTGAGCCAGAGCATGATAGGGTTTTTTTTTTCCTCTCTTTTTAAAAGGAGGTTTCCAATCAGTTATGTCTCGGGGGTGTGCGTTTATCTCTGTCTCTTTTTCTGTTGGACTCAGAGGGTGGTGGAAGCCATTTGAGTCTAAATGTCAGCTGTCATGAATGGGAAGTTTGAGGCACAGCTGGAGCTGACTCTTAGTGGAGTGATATTTTTCTGTGAAGATTGCTTTATACAAGAAAGTGTATTTGAATCATAAATCCCATTTGGAGAATTATTTTGCTGCCACCACTAGTTGCAATAGCTGATAATCCCACAGTGGTCATTCTTCCTTCCAATTAGACAAAGTACAGTACTTATCTGTAAAAATTCAGCTTAAATCCGTAATCATCACCCAAGACAACTGCTAGTTACCTAATAATTATTCCAGAGTGAACCTTTTATTCTTACTAAATGAGTAGGTGTAGTTTAGATATTTCTTAATCCTCACTCATCTAATTATAAATAGGTTTATTTCTAAGCACCATGTGTTTCCTTTCTAAAAATAAGTCTACAATGGTAGTGTATCTTCTAATCACTGTGCACAGATACAGAATGAACAGAAAATTTGCTTCAACACCAATGCTCTTAAATAATGAGAATACTTTAATTCATTCAATAAATATTTACTATTTACTACAGTCCAGCACAGTTCTAGGTGGTCTGGCTACAACAAATAAATCAGTTCATGGAGCTTATCATATTACTTCACAATTGTATAGGATTTTGGAAAGCTCTTTTGTATATACATGCCTACTTTTGATTTTCACAATAACCTCATAAAGTGTACAGGGCCAGAATTATTACCACCCTCCTACAACTAAGAAACCCTGAGCTCAGAATGTCCTCATGACTTAAAACAAGGACATGTAACCATAAGTGACAGATCTGCCATCAGAATCAGGGTCTCCTAGTGCTGTTTTCAACATCTCATTTTTCCATAACAATAACTTCTTGAGCTAGAAAACCTCATTGATTGTGCAATGGGAGAAAAGATCACTAAAAACACCTCACCATGCAGAAGCCCACTGTTTTTATGTTAGTTTTCCATTCTTTGTAGTGCTGATGACTTTTTGCTTCTTCTTCTGACTCCCATCTTATGTTTTTTCCCACATTTCCATCTTTGTATCCATATAACATCCTTGGGCGGCTTTCCAGGAAAGTGCCTGTTGCCTCTATTCTCTCCAATATATTCCTTCCTGGATAGCTCAGCCAGTGCATTTACTGATGTGCCCTTGGGTAAAATGACTGGATGTGCTACTTTATTTATAATAGTCTGGACAAAGGGTACTGTTGATATGGAAGAAATAAAATGAGACTTTTAACACATTTATTTTTATTTATTTATTTATTTATTATTATTATTTTTTTTTTGCAGTTTTTGGCTGGGGCTGGGTTTGTATCTGCCACCTCCGGCATATGGGGCCTGTGCCTTACAAGTACCTTTGAGCCACAGGTGCTGCCCAACACATTTATTTTTATCTTGTATTTAGAACATAAAATGAAGAGAAGAAGGAAGCAACAGTTTCCTGTCTGTCCCTCCGTGGTTCCCTCCTATTTTTTACCACTGGTTTTGGCTTATTCTGTAAGGTGTAGCCTCTGGACTGTCTGTGGATGAGGAATGATTGCAATGCGGGAAGCTGATTGATGCCTGGTGGGTTTGACATGCCTTTGTTCAGCCCGTGGTGGCCGGTAAGCAGGCATGGGAAGTCTGCACAAGTTGAAAGTCTCATACAGTTACATATCTAAGGGAAAAATAGTGGCAGAGACCTGAACGGTTGTCATATGAGCATGATGTCTTTGTGCACAGGTATGGCTATGTAAGGAAAGCACGGTGCCTTCCAGTGGAACCACAGGCGAGAAAGCCCAAGGACCCACAGTGGTGATGGGGTGGACCATAGATCAAAGGGATAAGACAGTATTAGGGAATGTGCCACTGTGAGGGAAGGTACATGGCACTGAGTTCACCAGGAAATCATGCTGATGGGACAGACCTGTGTTCCCTACAGGTGGAGAAACCTGAAAAATTTTAGCAGGATGGTGGTGAGGGTGGCACTACCAGGAGGTCAAGCCACGATCTTCTCACTGGAGGGCAACCCCATCCTCAGGGTAACAGAGTCATCCACAGCAGTGATTCTCAAACTGAAGCAATAGGATCACCTGAAGGGAAGGAAGGCTGAAATTGATTGAAACTGATTGCTTGCCTCCAAAGCTCCTGATCCAATCAGTCTAATGCCGCTAGTTGGGAGACCTCAAACTACTTATTAAATACTGTAACAGTCAGTTATGGAGGCTGTATAACCAGGAGGTGACCTGCAGTGGGAGGTCTCTCTCTCTCTCCTCCTCCCTCCCTAGCTCTCCCTCTATCTTCTCCTTCTTTCTAATCCCTCCCTTTTCCCTTCTGTTCCCTCCTAGAATCCCCTTATTCAGTGGTCACTGCTGACTCAGAACCTGAAATGTTCAGTCACGCAGTCTCGCAACTAAATGGAGAGAGGGCCATCAGGGGCTGAAGGGAGTGACCCTCAGGCTAAAAACAGCCCAGTGCCCAAGAGCACATCTGAGATCAGCCATAAATTGAAGTTAGCAGTGCTGTTTGCCCTTGAGGACTCCCCTGTTGTACAGCCCACACTGAGAGGGGATGCTCGGGAGTGGCGGTAGATCACACTCATGCCTGGGAACGTCGTTTCTCTCCCCCCACACCCCACCAAACAGCAGTAGAAACAACCTTTGAGTAAATGCCTAAAAACTAAGATTTGATGCTATAGTGAAAAAAAGATAAAAGATGTTGGTATTACTTCTCAGTTATTTTTAATTTAAATAAAAAACAAAAACGGGTGCATTAGTTTGTCTATGATAAGTTACATTTATGAGAACCGAGAACATTTTGCATTTATAACATTTATCCTCACAACAGCCCAATAAGGCCAGCATTATTATTATCCTTTTTTGTAAATGAAGAAACTGGGGCAAAAAGAGTTTAAATAATTTGCCCAAGGTCACAATGGGCTATAAGTGACAGAGGTAGGATCTGGACCAACACAGTCTAGTGCCAAAATCTAGGCTTGCTTTTAACCATTATGCCATACTCATTGGTGTTCCCCTGGGCAGGGAACTTCCAAGGCACCTTAACAAAATGGTCCCAAAATTTTGAACCAGATAAACCTCTCATGAAATTACCCATACTTAGCTAACTTGAGGTTAAGTGCACACATAATCTTCCCCAAGCCTGCCCTTACTTCAGACACCAGCCTTAAATGTACACCAGTTGTGAGGTAGGGTTCAGTGGAGTGGGGTGAACTCGGGAAAGGGCTATACGCATGATTACAGTTTTATTGTGGCAAAAGTATAAAAATCAGAACCAGCCAAAGGAAGAGGCAGATAGGCAAAGCACAGTGGGGTTTCAAATGTCACCTTCAGTCATTATCATGGACCCATTAGCCTCCCAGTATCAAAGTGTGACATACTCAAACATGATTATCAACCATGGCAGCTCACCTAGGCTTCAGTGTCCAGAGTCCAGAATTTTCATTCATGTTTCTTTACATAGACATGCTGGATTGAACCCTTGGTAATGTGGTTGAATTCAATCTCTGGCCTCCCTTCGCTCCCTGGAGATAGGGCTGATATCATGTGGTACGAAGTCCCAACCCCTTAAGCACATGGTTGACCTTTCTCGTGTGGTCAGTACCCCCACCCTGAGTCATGTCCTTAGCATGAACTATCAGGTGTGGTTCTATTAGGTAAATAATTAAGATCTCTGGGCTCTTTAGCAGCGACAAAAGTCAGGCCCACAGGCTTGATGGGGCTCCACCTTAATTCTGTCCTGAGCAATCACCCCACCTGAAGGAGTGAATGCCCTACAATCTATCAGTCAGAACTTAGTGTGCCAACTGCAAAGCAATGCAGAGGGCTCTCTCTCTTCCTGAGTCTACTGTACCTATGCCCATCTCTCTCCCACGGGCATAGGTACAGTAGACTCTGGAAGGTGACCCAGAACAACCTGAAGGCTAATTATCATATCATTAGCTTAAATTTACATTGCAGTTCAAAAACCCCATGGACTTTCAGAGAGGCTCAGAGGCAGTCCCCAGGAGCAGTCAGACTCCATGATTCCAGGGTGACCTCTGAACCACTGGGTGGACCCAATCCGGACAGTATAAAACAGAACCTCCAGCTACAACCAAGGCCTTTTTTGTCATGACTAGGGAGCCCCGTCATTGTCTATGGTGAATGTATCTTGCTTTGTAAACCTGTATCTTGCTCTTGCTCTATAAACCTATCTTTCTGTTCCTCAATAAACTTTGTTTCATGCTTGCCTTACTTCGGGGGATCTGGTCATTCTTCGACAAAGAGCACACCAAGATTCAAGACCACAGATAACTGCCTGAGCCCGCAGGGGCTCAGCATGAATAAGAAGGCTTTCTAGTCTCTTGGGAAATTCCAAGGATTTAGAGGTTACCTCCCAGGAACTAGGAACAAGGGTCAGTTAAATTCTTTGTTACATAAAAGCACAGCACAGGGAGATGGTGAAACAGAGATGCCTGTTCAGATATAAATTTTATGATATCTTTAAGGTCAGCAGCTCTATTTCTGTGCCATGCAGTAGTCTCACTGTCACAGAAAGCGGAAGAAATTTCTCCTAGTATTTCTGCAAGTAATCAAGTACTTTATCAGGAAAGGTAGCACTGGAAAGTATTGGAATTAGAGGGAAGCTGGAGAGCTCTGCATGGTGGACAATGTGGTGAGTGCAGCCCTGCAGTAATTTGCAATGAGCTCACACTCAGACAAACCAAATACAAAAGTGGTCCTTGCTGTAGCAAGGGAGTGAGTATCTGCTGTGTGAATTGAGGGCCACAGAACTCTGCCCTGTGAAGCTTTTATACACTCAACATGTAAATTACAGTTCTTGTGAATTGGGGTTGGTTCACATGTAAATGAGAAAATGCTTGTGTTAACCAAGTCTGCTTCTGAAAAGAATGGCTATCTAGGAACTAAAGACTGTACAGGGGGACTTGCAAATAATAGGGAGGGATAGAGGGCTGTTCTAATTCCAAGGGACTTCTGAAATGAAAAATAATGAGAGGTGGGGTGGGAGAAGGGGAGGGTAAAACATCAGAAGAGCCAATCTTCCATGAAAATCCGCCTGTGTGCTATTAATGCATGTCTTTCCAAATAAGAGCCAGCAAATGAGAAAAGAGCAAGGGTGTATAAAGAGGTGAGCTCTGAAGGGAAGCAGGCTCTGCACAGACAGAGCCTTTTATTTTAAAGGGCTGACTGTTATTAAAATATGCACATTACACACTGTGTTTATAACTCACTCAAAACATGGGATTTCCTATTATGTTCAAGCCCTCTTTGTTCTGAAATTGAAGACTCTCAAAGCTGATGTATTTAAGTCTGAAGGAGGAAGAAGTGAGAGAATGCTTAATTTGGCCTGGCCATCCATCTGACTATCCTGGATGTTTGCAAGATTGATTCGTTTTGCCTTCTCAATGGCAAGCTTCCTTTACTCTCCCCTCACTAAACACAGTGCTGGCAGAGAAGGCTTTTATGATGGCCAGGGCAGCCTTTGAACTGTTGAGCTCCCACCATTAGGTCTAACGCTGCTGGTTGAAGCGACATAACCTGGGGGACAGTAACAATGTAAAAAGAAATTTTCATTTTTCCATTTTTTTTAAAGAAAGAAAAAATGTGTTCATATTCAGATGCAGCAACTAGCTATGATTTTAACAGGACATCGTTTGGTGACAAGGGATTAAAATGTCCACAGATGCTAAGTGATGCTTTTATGTCATGGCATAGCAATCTTTGCTTCAGATGTAGAGGAAGCTGCCTCTGCTGCCACTTGAGAGCTCGTCCATAGGTCTTGGGGCTAAATGCCTCCTCTCCTCTCTGAGTTTCCTCTTTTGTAGGTCTGTCTCCATCAACCAGAGGCAAAACCAATACTTGGCAGGAAGGAAGATGTGTCCCTAGGAGGCAAGTTCTGAATCTGGAAGGAGTACTGCAAAGGGGGCTGCTATTTAAGACCACCTGCTGTGATGCCAGGAAGCAGCAGGTGAAACAGCCGGGACTTTCGTATCTACTCAGATCTGGAGTACCACCTTGCATTTTGTCTAGTAGCCTGTGGCAAGTATTTCACTCTGAGCCTCCATTTACCCGTCTATAGAATTGGGATGATCACTGGATCTACCTCCCAAAGTTGTTCTGAAGGTTAAATGAGTCAACACTTGTGTAGTTCTTGAAACACAGCAAGTGCCGCCTTGAAGAAGAATGTATTACATATTAAGTACTATACATAGATTTCTAGTTCAAACTGAAGCAAGCAGTCGATTATCATGGACTTTAAAAAGTTGATGCCTAAGGCTGGGCAAGGCTCATGCCTGTAATCCTAGCCCTCTGGGAGGCCAAGTTTGGTGGATTACCTGAGCTCAGGAGTTCAAGAGTAGCTTGAGCAAGAGTGAGACCCCGTCTCTACTAAAAAATATATGAAAAAAAAATTAAAAAACTGAGTGGGCATTGTGGTTGGTGCCTGTAGTCCCAGCTACTTGGGAGGCTGAGGCCAGAAGGATCAGTTTAGCCCAGGAGTTTGAGGTTGCTGTGAGCTATGATGCCAGAGCACTCTACCCAGGACAACAGAGTGAAACTATGTCTCCCAAAAAAAAAAAAAATGCTGATGCCTAATTTATCTTCTGATGTCCTAACTTAGGGGTCTGCTGCTACAGGGATCCTATGGTCCAACTGAGGACATTACTTATTAAATAAGTAAAAGTGCCATTTGGCTGTCTGGCCCTGACACCTGCCTGAACAGAAAGCTGATTCTCTTGGTGTGTAGAGTGGGTAGAAGGAGCCACACCCACAGAGGTTTTTTCCACCCAGGCCATTGGCTTCTGTGCCCAGGCTGGGGAAACCTGGTGGGGTACATTTGAGCTACTTGCTGAACACATGGCCACAGAAATGGCAGGGAGCTGCCACATGCTGCCGAATGAGCCCAGGAGTGTGTTTGCTGATCTATGAAAACGCCACCCAGAGCCCTCTGGGTGGCCTGACTCTACCCTTTTCTTTCCCTTTGCAGGAGACAGTGGACCTTTGAAGGGGTGGGCTGTGACCCAGTAGGTCTGGGATTGCCTTGTTTACCAGTCCATTTTGCCCAAACTCCGATGACTGTTTGGGAAAACTTGAAATGGTTTTTTGATCTAACATTTTAGTTTTCCATCATTTGGGTCTGTGGGAGTTATTTTTAACAATAATACCATCTTGAACAGTCTCAGAGTTTGCAGTAGGTGGCTGTGTTTTATCAGCAGATGCCTCCTGGTATACTTATACTCAAAAAGTAAACACAGCGAAATGGGGCATATTCCGTCACAAGGCTAGCCATGTAGCATATAAAATAGTGTGCATGTGCATACTGGCTCAAAAATATGTCAGCATTTTCTACTTTCTTCCTTTGTTTATTTCTTTCTTTTCTTTCTTTATTTCTTTCCTTCTTTTGCTTTTTTCTTTCCCTTCTTTCCTTTTTTTCCACTTTTAAGTACTTGTATTTGAATACTCTAGTGAGATATTTAGAGATTAAATTGTGTGTCTAGTATGGTTCAGAGGCTGTTTAGCGTATCATTCTAGAATAAGAGCCAAATCTTGGCTTCACCATTTGTTAGCTATATGATCCTAGGCAAATTATCTAACCTCTTTAATTCTTAGTTGCAGTGTCCATGAAACATGTAAACAATAATATTGGGCTTATAAGATTCTTAGAAATTTCAGATAATGTATGAAGCACAGTGCCAGATGTGTCGTCAATGCTCAATAAATATTAACCACATGTTTTATTTAGGGAGAATTTTGTAAGTTTTAAAATATTACTATTAATGTTTGTGATTCATTTCCCAAGTTCAACCATTATGGAAATAATAACAAATAAGTAGAAAGGGAGAAATAAGGTAGTTCCTAATATGAGTTTTTAATAAAGAACTGAAAATAGAATATACCATTCTAAAATATCTTGATGTCACCATTCTGAAGGTAGGAGTGACAAAACTTTTGGGGAAGTGTCACCCACCCATAATGACCTTTAGCCATTTGGTTCAGTGTCCTTCCAAGTTAAAAACACCCTTGATACTAAATCTTCTTGTTCTCTTCTTTCTCTCTAAGCACCATGGAGTAACTTCTCCAAGTCCAAGTCCAGACCTTTGGTCTCCATCATGGCCATGATGTTCTCAGCACCTTTGTCCTATGGTTGGGTCTTCTTGCTCCTTCACTTTTTGATTTTTTCCACTGTGCCCTCCAAAGCTTCTCCATCATGCCTCTCTTTATAAAGCCTCCCCTCCATCCACCTGGATTTTTCATGAAGACACCACTTTCCTCATGGTTCTCTTAAAGAGCAGCTGAGCTCTACCTTGCCTTGTGGTTCCTGAGGGTTGAGGCAGAAGACCGTTGCTCTTTTTGCTTTGTTGCATCTATGACCCAACCCCTTTTTTTCACTGGTACTACCCCTCCCCTCCTTTTTGCTGTTGTCTCCTTCCCACTTCTAATTCACAAAGACACAGTCTCTGTCTCCATCTCCAGTAGGCTGAAATCATTGGGCTCAATGTCCACACACAGTCAACACTGTGGGCCTCGGTTCCCTCACCTGTTTGTCTCCTCTTCCTTGACCTTTGATACTCCACCTCAAGAATCTAATCTGTATCTAACCCTGGACCTTGTTATCACCATCTCCGAAGTAAATAATTCAAGCATTTTACGTTCTGTCTGAAACCTTGTCTTGTTCTACTTTGCCTGCTCCCACACTCATACCAGGATAACTCTTGGGTATTTTTTCTATTTCATCATTCCCAGCAATTCAGTGACCTCTTTACTCATTACCTGAGCATCTTTTAATAGCATCATATGTATCTTAGATTCCAACCTCTATTTTCTACCAGGACTCCTGCCAACACCCCTAATTTCCTTCCTTCTCTGTATTTTCATCACACCCATCAGATAAAACTTGCATTTTTACTTCACATTATTATGCATAATCTGTTCATGTTCCTGAATAATAGAGTGCTGATAAAGAAAAATGATACATCAAAGTAGAAGACACGATGCTTACCAACCCCAAAGAGGTCTTCAACACTACCTGGCAAACCTTCTGTTTTTTTCCTGATCAGCTCATTGTTCCAAACTCTATAATAAATATTTCAAATTTTTGCCAGTCTCTTCAAATCTCAATCTTCCCTCTGTCCCTGCCTCCTTGTACTTTGTAGAAAAATCAGTGGCCTTAAGAACACAATTTCAAACTTGCAAATAAGAGTTGCTGGTATTAATGTTATTAAGCCTGAAAACTTGGTACTGATCCTCTCCTCTCTTCGTCCTAGCAGAATAAGAAAACAGACTCTCCTTGTAACTAAAAATGACCCTCCACCTAAGCTCTGTATCCTGTCCCTTCTCCTTTCTCTGGAATCTTAAATCAATTCTCCTTTCTCTCTCACATATGGTCAATGTCTTTCTTTCAACAGGAACTCTCCAACTCCAACAGAATTTCTTGATTCCTATCCCCATGCCAAATGCTTTCTTGTTTTCTTGATGGCTTCACCATACACCAGGTAGCTTGTGGCAGATTTCTGAAAGGCATCCTTGTTTGTCTCCCCCCTCCCCCACACACAATCTATCAGCAAGTCTTATTGCCTCAGCATCCACTGTTGAGCTAAATCTGATAGTTTCTCACCAATTCACTGTTATGGCTCTTACACATGTACTACACAGTGGCTATCTAATAAGTGTACTGTCTTTTTGTTTCTTTTGATCTCCTGTAATCCATCCTTTCATAACAGGGAGACTACTGTTTTAGAGTTTAATGAGATTCCATTCCCTCTGTTGAAAACTCTGTAGCTAGTCAAGGGAGACAGCAGGGTTTATGGTTTTGGTGATTAGAGAAGGATCATTAACATTTTCAGGGTCAAACATATCTCTAATAATTCCCTTAAGTTATAACAAATTCTACCTTTCCTAGTGTTTTATCAATAGGTGACCTGTATTAGCCCCCAGTTCTCAGATAGATCTAACACAATGAAAGTTTCAGATTCCACCCTGGGGGGTGATGCTGAGTTGAAATGATTTGACTTGTCCTAAAAGGATGACCAGTATCAAATTGTGGTGTACAATTCATTTAATTCATTGAAGACTGACAGCCTGTGTCTGGTGTACATTGTAATTCTATATAACTTAAATATTTGATTCACACACACACAAAAAAACCTCTGTGTTGCCAAAGAACAAAGAATTCATTGTGTTGCCAGGCTTAACTCTCTGGAACTTGATATTTGACTGCACAAATTTGCTAGGTCTACAATTCTTCCATAATTAAGTGTGATGTTAGCTTTCATTATGGCCATGACTTGTATATCACACTTACCATATTGATGCCAATGCCCAAGCTCCTCTTGGGTAGATTATCTTAAGAATCTGAAGGAGTCACTATGAATTTTCTAAATGATGATTTTTCACTATTTTAGGTCCTGAGACAATTAGCCTGTATATTCACAGCTTCCTGTGGTAGAAAAAGTCAGAAACTTCTTTAATAAGCAAGGATCTTCCAAAATGTTACAAGTACTAGGAGGTATCCATTGTTTGTGGATACTTCTGAATATACATGTGTAGAAATATCTTGGATATTGGATGTATGGATTAAATAAAGGGAAATTACTTAAAGTCTTTTCTGAAGAACAGTTTCCCTGAAATATCTTGTCTGTTGCTGCACCATGTTATTGCTGGAGTGTGGGCTGGGAGCCCATTTATACTGTGTTTTCCCCAAGCTGAAAACTATCAATCAACTACTAACCATTAAATTTTTTTCTTATCAAACTATAGATGGAGAAATGAGTTTAGCTTCTTATGTTACAGTGACATTTTATGGGTATATTATTTTTCTCACCCTGGGAAAATTAAACTTCTCATAAGATTAAATTGAAATACTTATTGCTTTTCTTTGTTTTGAATCATTCTGAAGTTTTCCAGGCCTATGTTCTTTTGAAGGCATTTCTGCTTGGGTAAATTATAACAGTTCCAAGTTGAAGAACTGAGAATATAAAGTGAAAGTTAATGAAGAAGAATGTCCAATGAATGGATTAATTTAAAATGAAACTTCACATGTAGGAATAACTTCCTCATTATTAGGGAATCATAGTAAAGGGAAGATGAGATTCAGGGGAAGCAGATGAGAAAAAGTAAGGCAAAGCCTTATAATAAAACCTGAATGTTGAAGTAATCAATTTAAGAAGTTTACCTGTGTAGAGTTGAAATGGGTGAGGTAAAGAGATGTGGAGCATGTGGAGAAATTCAATTGTCCAAAGGTTTATGGCTGTGCCAGCTCACTTCCCCCAATCAAGATGGCCAAGAATGGAGTGACTTTGAGAATACTAGCTCTCAGGATTCTAAAAGCACTGAATGAGACTTCTAGGAGGGTTTTTCTTAGCTGTCCTTACCTTTATTCTTCCCCATGCCAAAGGTACAACTGCCTGCTGTTCAAAGCTGATGTATATGCTTTAACTTATAACTTTCTAAGAAAGAAAGCACCAGATGTTGCGTAGACAATGTTCAAGATCAGCTTCAGATGGGAATATATTAGAATTTTGGCACCTAACATTTAGAATGTAAGAACTTGGAGAATGAACAAACCATCACTGAGGGGAACAAAAACTAAAGTTAAGCTAAATATCTTGAGAAGAATGAGCAGTAGAAAGAGAAGTTATTCTAAGTTGCTCTGTCTTGTCATAAGGATAAAATCATATAAAATAGAAAGATCCATAGTATAGTTGCCAGCAGAACACCAGGCATGTATGCATAGTAGATATTCATCAATTATTTGTTGATTGAATAAGGTAATAATTCTGAGGCATAACAAACTAAACTTCTGTTGAGATATAACATTGTAAACCTTTCTTATTCATATGAAGAAATCCATTGATGGTCAGGAAATCCTGAAGGGAAATGTGAAAAAAAAAAAAAAAAAAAACAACGAAAAAAACCACACAAACAAAACAGGAAGGAAACTTGTAAGGAACCTCGAGAGGAGACTGGTAGATCCATCCTTTCATCTCTGTCACCTCTGACTCACCATGTCATAAGGACAGCCCAGAAACCATGCAAAACACACCAAGAAGCTGTGCTGCTTTCAAATGCATATCAGAAAGGAGATTGCATGACCTGCCTACTGACCCAGTGCAATCCATTAACAGGCTTCAGGAAACCTTTCTTTATAGGTAACATTTACCTTTATCTTTAATCTTTCACTCAGCACATAATTATTAAGGGATTTCTATCTGTTAGTCACTGAAAATAGATTGTAGAGCAAAAGCAAACACAGCCACTGCCCTCATGGACCTCATGGATCAAATGGAGAGCCACACAGATGTGAAATACATCTCAATAAGTCCTACAAGAGAAAATAGTCAGTGCTCTTTAAATTCTGGGCATATAAAAATAGCCAGTTTCCTATCCATGCCACGAATCCCTTGATGGATTTTGTAATAACCTCTGGTCTCTAGTCTGACATGTAGAAAGCTGAGGAAGTCATGACTTCTTTCCTCACAACAACAACAATCAAAGGGTGAACAAAATGAGAAATCAGTAAGTTTTCTAGATAACTGAGGTCACAGAGCCAGATGCTGCCCTGAAAAATGGAAAAACAGCCAGGTGTAGACAGAGAACTATGGCTTACAGGGAGGAGGCGCCCATAGCTAAAACCAGTATTGGTAAAAACAAAAACCCGAAAGCTCAATGTGGACTAACATAAGAGTTAAAAATATGAAAGGGAGAGCCCAGTCTTGGGGGGAAGGGGTCCACTTTGCAGAGTTTTGCCTGCAGAAGCCCTACTAGGTGCTCACTATGAAGAAGGGAGAAACATCTGTTCTTTCAGGAGAAGGTAAAGTAATCATTCTGGAACACACCCAGTGGTTTGTGTTCTCCTTCACAAGGGCTAGCCTGATAAATCAGGGAAACTGATTTATCAACGTCTGATCAACTGGGGTTCTACCAAAGCCCTACTCATCTTGGGGAAGGGAAAATCCCAACTCCAGCCCCATCTAGGCTTCCACATGGTGGGAGGGAAATACATAATTCAGGCTCACAAGACACAGGGCTACAGAATGCTCCCCACCAGCTAGCATTTCAGAAGGATTCCTATATAATAATAAGGTATTAAATCTAAAGGAACTGCAAGCCTCAAATCTTACTTAAGGAGTCTTTATGGACATTCAGAAATAAGAGGAGAGATTAAAAAGGGGCATTGGAGGAAATTTCAACCTCTCACACCACAGCTATAGTAAATGGTAAACACAGCCTAAGTCCTAAGCATAAAACTTAACCTAAAGGTCTCTCTAACTCACTTTCTTTTATCTCATACATCCTGCATGGCTCTCAACAAAAATTTTTTAGATCTACTGAAAATACTCTCTGAAGAAGCAAAGCACCATCACAAGCAGACTCAGACAAAGCAAAGAGTTTGGAATTATCTGAAAGAATTTAAAATAAATGTGATTCATACATGAAAAACTGTAATAAAAATAGTGGACAATATGGAGAACAGATGGGTAATGTAAGCACAGAAACTCAAAATCTAAGAAAGAATACAAAAGGAAGTTCTAGAAATGAAAAGTCCTGCATTGTACATGAAGAATACCTTTGTTGAGCTCATCAGTATACTGGACATGGATAAGGGAAAAATCAGGGAGCTTGAAGATGTGTCAGTAATAACTTCCAAAACCGAAATGCAGGGAGAAAAAAAGAATGAAAAGGATGGGATATCCAAGAACTATAATACAATTACAAAATATGTGTTCTGCATGTAAGGGTAATATCAGAGGGAAAAGAAAGAGGAAAAGGAACAGAAGAAATACTTGAAATAATGTTGGCTGAGAACTTTTCAAAATCAATAGTGGACACCAAATCATAGATCAAGGAATCTTAGAGAATATCAAGTAGAATAAATGCCAAAAATCTACACTTAGGCTCATCATTTTCAAGTTGCAAAAAATCAAAGACAAAGAAAAAAGCCTGAGAGCCTATAGGTGTATCTATCCTACAGAAGGGCAGGGGTAAGAATTGCATTGTACTTCTCTTTAGAAACCATGCAAGAAGAAAATGGAATGAACTATTCAAAAATGTTGAAAGAAAAAATCCATACCAACCTAGAATTCTATATCCAGTGAAATTATCTCTAAAAAGTGAAGGAAGTACTTTCTCAGACAAACAAAAACTGAGGGAAATGTGTTGCTAGCAGGCTGCCTTGCATAAAATACATTTTAAAGGAAGTTCTTTAAAGAAAAAATGAGGATTAAAGAAGAAATAAATGAGTAAAATAACATCTTTCACTTTTCTTACTCTTAATTGATCTTAACAGGTAACAATATTTAAATGAATAAGAAAAATGTTGTGTGAGTAGGCTTATGAATAAATGAAATAAATTACAGCAATTTTGTAAGACATAGGAGGGAGGAATTAGGAACACTTTTTGATAATAGCAGTCCCCAACCTTTTTGGCACCAGAGATCCATTCCATGGAAGACAGTATTTCCATGGGACAGGAGGCAGAGCTCAGACAGTGATGGAAGTGATTGAGAGTGGCTGTAAATACATGTGAAGCTTCACATGATGGCCTGCCACTCACCTCCTGGTGTGCACCTGTTTCCTAATAGGCCACAGACCAGAAATTTTTTAGCACCAGGAACCAGTTTCATAGAAGACTTTTTTTTTCATACTGGGGAAGAAGGGAAATGGGACAGGAGGCAGTTCAGACAGTGATTTTGTGCAGTCCAGTTCCTAACAGAAAACAGACCAGTGCTGGTCCACAGCTTGGGGGTTAGGGACCACAGTCTTATAAGGTCTTTGCACTACCTGTGAAGCAGTATAATGTTATTTGACAATAGACTTGATTAGTTATTAATGCATATCACAAAGTCTAGGGCAAACACTTAAAAA
The DNA here is from genome assembly GCA_963574655.1 of Perodicticus potto. Taxonomy (NCBI): domain Eukaryota; kingdom Metazoa; phylum Chordata; class Mammalia; order Primates; family Lorisidae; genus Perodicticus; species Perodicticus potto. The sequence goes on along the minus strand of CAUYRH010096059.1, from coordinate 4,960 downwards.
ATGTTTTAAAGAAATACAATTGATGTGCTAAGAGAGGAGAGGAAATAGGATCGTGTAAAATGCTTAATTACAATCAAAGAGGTCAGTAAAAGAGTGGAAGACAAAAAGAGAAGCAAAGAACCATATCAACTAAGAGAAAACAGTTAGAAGTATAATCAATATCAATCCATCTAAATAATCACTTTATAAGTGTATGATCTAAATATACTAATGAAAAGACAAAAGATTTTCAGAGTAAATTAAAGCACAAATCCCATCTATGTATTTTCCACAAGAAACATACTTGAATTCTATTTTTATTATTTTATTATTATTATTATTATTATTATTTAGAGACAGAGTCTCACTTTGTTGCCCTCGGTAGAGTGCCTTGGCATTACACCTCACAGCAACCTCCAACTCTTGGGGTTAGGCGATTCTCTTGCCTCAGCCTCCCGAGTAGCTGGGACTACAGGCATCCGCCACAATGCCCAGCTATTTTGTTGTTGTTGTTGTTGTTGCTATTGCAGTTTGGCTGGGTCCAGGTTCGAACCTGCCACCCTCTGTGTAGTTTAAAAGTAAAAGGATGCTATAGAATATACAATACCCACAGCGAACCCTAATATGAACTACGAACTTTGGGTGATGATGATGTATCATTGCAGTTTCACCTGTTGTACTAAATGTTCCACTGTGGTGGACATTAATAATGAGGGTGGCTTTCTATGTGTTGGGGCACAAAGTACGTGGGAGATCTCTGTACCTTCTGCTCACTTTTGCTGTGAATCTAAAATTGCTCTAAGAAATGAAGTATTGTCTTTTAAAGTAAAGAAATGGAGAAAAATATATCATGCTGACAGTAACCAAAAGAAAAGTGGAGTAACTATATTCATTTCAGCAAAGATGACTTCAGAGCAATGGAAGGTAGAGCAGCTTCTCAATAATTTCAGTTGTTTAATTTTTCTTCTTGGGTTCTGTTTTTGAATGTATTAGCTATGTTTCTGATATTCTCCCAGCAATTCTTCATATCTTAGGGCCCAAATTGAAAATTAATTGTTCAACATCATTTAATAATGCTATGTGATTTTAGTTATTTAAAAAGTGTATTGTCTCTCTTCTATGCTGAAGCTTTTGATATATTTGCAGTGCTGATGTCACCTGTTAAATCACACTGTTGATGACTTATTTGGCTTCTACTCAGCATAGTGTAATACCTAACACTACAAATAACAAAGCAGGAATACTACTATTAGCTAAGTCAAGCCCTCTATGTGCATGTATCATTTAGTTTTTATAAGAGATATATGCTAATATTATCCCCGTTGTACTGATGGGAGAAACCAAGCTTCAGAGAACTTAGCCAAGTTTGCTGAGTTTAAGGCACAAAATTGGGGTTTGAACTTGGCTGTGTTGGATTTTAGAGCCCAAACACCTAGCCACTGCCCCTTACCTTTTCTCTCTCTAAAGATTATGCTATCATCATGATAATGTTCCATTTTCCCCTTCCTATATCTGGTTCATGCTCTCAGAATATTTTAGCTAGCCCCCAAATAAATTAATGCTTTTATTTTCCTTTACTTTCTTATATTTGGCATTGACTATACTGTGTTCTTCAACTTCAACTCAAAGCTATTTGGGCCCCCAACTTTTCTTCTAATGGCTCAAGCTCTCATTCCTTTTCACACATTAACCAGTCAAAGACTTTCCTTTACAGCTTTTTTTTTACTTTTGTTTCTTATTTCATAAAATTTGTGTTTGGAAAAGGGCCATCCTATTATTTTAAGTTGGAATCATGGACAATGTAGGGAGACAGTTGGTTAAAAACATCTCTAGTGTCTTCATTAAATATAAGCAAATAAATGTTCTTAAAAAGCAGAATGGCTTAAGAGACATAATTTGCTGCATTTAATAGACATGTAAATCTAATACTGGGAATATGTAGAAGCCACTTGGCGCAGAAGGTGTTTGTTTTAGATAATTTTAATTTGGTATCCATACTGTTCTTCCCAGATGCATTGACTTTTAAACTCATGGTTGTCCCTTAAGAACTCTCTCAACTCTGGCCTCAGATAATGCTGAGCATCAATCAGCTGATTTTATTGCCAGCACAATTCTGCATTGATGTAAGATGGAGACTTACAGTATTTACAATGCACTACTCTTTCTGACAGGTACTTTTCTAATTTTTTTTAATTTAAGCAGTGGGTTGTCACTTAAAGTTCATTTTTCTATATAATTGCAGCACACTGTAGGGGCTGTTAAGAGGAATTCAATTTTTGACCACTGAAAAAGTAAAATGTAAAATGACTGTTTAGAGAAGTGACATCTAAGATATCATTGCTTCCATGAAATAGAATTACAGTCTATATGCAATTAAAGAGGCTAGCCTTGACTTTAAGCATGAACATAAGGTCATTCTCTATCATATTTAGAGACACAGCTTTATTTCCAACCTTGTGGCTGACCCAGCTAATTCTCTCAGGTACAGTTTTTTTCATGATTCCTCTATGAGGAGCTTGTCACAGTGGACCACAAAAAATGACTCATGCTCGATGTGTGTCAAAGCTAACAATCCCCTATCTGCAAGGACAGGAAATAAAGGTAATTTTATTGTGGAATAAGAGAAGATCCCCCAGTTGCCAGAAAAGAGGTATGTGTACTGACCAGATAGCTCAGCAGCACTGAGCCTGTGTTGGTTTACAAATAGAAGTAAAAGGACAGTAGTAATTCCAACAGGAAGAAAAAGGGAGGCAATGGAGGAATTAAGAACAGAGTGGTGGATTTTTATTATAATTTTTTTTTTATTGTTGCGAATTCATTAATGGTACAAGAAACCAGGTTACACTGATTGCATTTGTTAGGTAAAGTCCCATTTACGATTGTCTTGCCCTCAAAAGGTGTGTCACACATTGAGACCCCCACCCTCTCACTCCTTCCCTCTCTCTGCTCTTCCTTTCCCCACCCCTACCTCCTTCTCTCTCTCTGCTCTCCCCTTCCCTCACCCGCCACCATGTACTAAGTCATTAATTGTCCTCATATCAAAACTGAGTACATAGGATTCATGCTTCTCCATTTTTGTGATACTTTGCCAAGAATAATGTGTTCCACTTCCATCCAGATTAATACAAAGGCTGTGAAGTCTCCATTGTTTTTAACAGCTGAATAGTATTCTGTGGTATACATATACCATAGCTTGTTAATCCATTCCTGGGTTGGTAGGCATTTAGCCTGTTTCCACATTTTTGCAATTGTAAATTGAGCTGCAATAAACAGTCTAGTGCAAGTGTCCTTATGGTAAAAGGATTTTTTTTCTTTTGGGCTAGATGCCCATTAATGGTATTGCAGGATCAAATGGGAGGTCTAGCTTGAGTTCTTTAAGGGTTCTCCATACTTCCTTCCAAAAAGGTTGTATTAGTTTGCAGTCCCAGCAGCAGTGTAAAAGTGTTCCTTTCTCTCCACAACCACATCAGCATCTGCAATTTTGAGATTTTGTGATGTGGGCTGTTCTCCCTGGGGTTAGATGATATCTCAGGGTGGTTTTGATTTGCATTTCTCTAATAATTAGGGACGATGAGCATTTTTCATATGTTTGTTAGCCATTCGTCTGTCTTCTTTACAGAAGGTCTCTTCATCTCTCTTACCCTTTGATATATGGGATTGTTGGCTTTTTTCATGTGGATTAATTTGAGTTCTCTATAGATCCTAGTTGTCAAGGTTTTGTCTGATTCAAAATATACAAATATCTTTTCCCATTGTGTAGGTTGTCTGCTGTGGTTGTTGTCTCCTTAGCTGTACAGAATCTTTTCAGTTTATTTAAGTTTCATTTGTCTATTTTTATTGTTGGAACTGCCATGGAAGTCTTCTTCATAAAGTCTTTCCCCAGGCCGATATCTTCAAGTGTTTTTCTTATGCTTTCTTTGAGGATTTTTATTGTTTCATGCCTTAAATTTAGGTCTTTTATCCATCTTGAGTCTATTTGTCTGAGTGGAAAAAGGTACGGATTTAGGTTCAGTTTTTCACATGTGGATATCCAATTCTCCCAGCACCATTTATTGAATAGAATTTTTCCCGCAGTGCATGTTTTTGTTTGGTTTATTGAACATTAGGTGGCTGTAAAATGTTAGTTTCATTTCCTGGTTTTCTATTCAATTCCAAATGTCTATGTCTCTATCTTTGTGTCAGTACCAGGCTGTTTTGACCACTATGGCCTTCTAGCCAATGGAGTAAAACTGAAAGCTTTTCCATTTAGAACTGAAACCAGACAAGGTTGTCCTTTATCGCCAGAACTATTCAACATAGTGCTGGAAGTTCTAGCCAATACAATCAGGCAAGAGGAGGAAATAAAGGGCACCCAAATGAGAGCAGAGGAGGTTAAACTCTCCCTCTTTGCTAATGATATGATCTTATACTTGGAGAACCCCAAAGACTCAACCACAAGACTCCTGGAAGTCATCAAAAAATACAGTAATGTCTTAGGACATAACATCCACAAGTCAGTAGCCTTTGTATACGCCAGTAACAGCCAAGATGAGAGGCTAATTAAGGACACAACTCCCTTCACCATAGCTTCAAAGAAAATGAAATACCTAGGAATATACCTAACAAAAGAGGTGAAAGACCTCTATAAAGAAAATTATGAAACTCTAAGAAATAGCAGAGGATATTAACAAGTGGAAGAACATACCATGCTCATGGCTGGGAAGAATCAACATTGTTAAAATGTCTGTACTGCTCAAAGCAATCTACAGATTCAATGCCATCACTATTAAAATACCAACATCCTACTTTCAAGACTTGGAAAAAATAATTCTTCATTTTTTATGGAACCAGAAAAGCCCCATATAGCTAAGGCAGGTCTTAGTAATAAAATCAAAGCCAGGGGCATCAGCATACCAGAGTGGTGGTTTTATTGATTATACTTTATAATGTTCAACTTACTCTAAAATAAAAATATTTCTATTCATACTACTTTACACTCCAC
>CAUYRH010096058.1:0-21576 GCA_963574655.1 Perodicticus potto | reverse complement strand
GAGAAGTTTCTCTTCAAGTCCTTTGCCCACCCTGAGATGGGATCACTTGTTCTTTTCTTGCTAATACATTTGAGTTTTCTGTGGATTCTGGTTATTAAACCTTTGTTGGAGGCATAACCTACAAATATTTTCTCCCATTCTGAGGACTGTCTGCTTGCTTTACTTACTGTCTTCTTGGCTGTGCAGAAGCTTTTTAGTTTGATCAGGTCCCACTAGTGTATTTTTGATGTTGCTTCAGTTGCCTAGGGGGTCCTCTTCATAAACTATACACCCAGGCCGATTTTTTCAAGAGTTTTCCCTGCACTTTCTTCTAGTATTTTTATAGTTTCATGTCTTTTTTTTTTTTTTTTTGCAGTTTTTTTTTTTTTTGGCCGGGGCTGGTTTTTAACCCACCACCTCGGGTATATGGGGCTGACGCCCTACTCCTTGAGCCACAGGTGCCACCCCAGTTTCATGTCTTAAGTTTAAATCTTTAATCTAGTGAGAGTCTATCTTAGTTAGTGGTGAGAGGTGTGGGTCCAGTTTCAGTCTTCTACAGGTCACCAGCCAGTTCACCCAGCACCATTTGTTAAACAGGGAATCTTTTCCCCACTGAATGTTTTTAATTGGCTTGTCAAAGATCAAATAATGGTAAGTAGCTGGGTTCATCTCTTGGTTCGCTATTCTGTTCCATACATCTACCCCTCTGTTTTTGTGCCAGTACCATGCTGTTTTGATCACTATTGATTTATAGTATAGTCTGAAGTCTGGTAGTGTAATTCCTCCTGCTTTGTTTTTATTTCTGAGTAATGTTTTGGCTATTCAAGGTTTTTTATGATTCTATATAAAATGAAGTATTATTTTTTTAAAGATCTTTAAAGTATGACAGTGGAGTTTTAATAGCGATTGCATTAAAATTGTATATTGCTTTTGGTAGTATGGACATTTTAACAATGTTGATTCTTTCCAGCCATGAGCATGGTATGTTTTTCCATTTTTTAACATCTTCAGCTATTTCTTTTCTTAAGAGTTTCACAGTTCTTTTTATAGAGATCTTTCATGTTTTTTGTTGGGTAACTCCCAAATATTTCATCTTCTTTGGCACTACTGTGAATGGAATAGAGTCCTTGACTTTTTTCAGCTTGACTATTGTGGGTATATAAAAAGGCTACAGATTTATGAGTGTTGATTTTGTAACCTGATTCCCTGATCACTTCTAAGAGTTTTGTAGTAGAATCCCTGGTGTTTTCCAGGTATACAATCATATCATCTGGGAAGAGTGAAAGTTTGATCTCTTCTGACCCTATATGGATACCCTTGATCACTTTTTCTTGCCTAATTGTGATGGCTAAGATTTCCATTACAATGTTAAAAAGCAGTGGAGACAATGGAAAACCTTGCCTGGTTCCTGATCTGAGTGGAAATGATTTCAATTTAACTCCATTCAATACAATATTGGCTGTGGGTTTGCTGTAGATGGCCTGTATCAGTTTTAAAAATGTCCCTTCTATACCAGTTTTCTTAAGTGTTCTGATCATGAATGGATGCTGGATATTACCAAAAGCTTTTTCTGCATCAATTGAGAGAAGCATATGGTCTTTGTTTTTTAATTTGTTTATGTGCTGAATTATAGTTATAGATTTACGTATATTGAACCAGCCTTGAGACCCTGGGATAAAACTCATGTGGTCATGGTGTATAATTTGTTTGATGGATTGCTGGATTCTGTTTGTTAGGATCTTGTTTGAATATTTTTGTATCAATATTCATTAGTGATATTGGTCTATAATTTTCCTCTTTTCCTGGTTTGGGGATCAAGGTGATGTTTGCTTTGTAGAATGTGTTGGGTAGTATTCCTTCTTTTTCTATATTTTGGATAAGGTTGAGTAATACAGGTATTAGTTCCTCTTTAAAGTTTTGGTAGAATTCTGATGTAAAGCCATCTGGGCTTTTCTTTTTAGGGAGATTTGTATAGTTGATGCTATTTCCGAACTCTATATAGGCCTGTTCAACATTTCCTCTTCATTATGGATGAGTCTTGGATGGTGGTGAGTATTGGTCAATTTCCTTCAGATTTTGTATTACTGAGAATAAAGTTTCTTGTAATATTCATTCAGGATTTTTTGAATTTCTGAGGAGTCTGTTGTTATTTCTTCTTTACCATTTGTGATTGATGAAATTAGAGATTTTACTCTTTTTTTCCTGGTTAGGTTAGACAAAGGTTTATCTATTTTATTGACCTTTTCTAAAAAAGCAACTTTCTGATTTTTTGATGTGTGGTATAATTCTTTTGTTTTCAATTTCATCTTTAATTCTTCTCTAATTTTGGTTATTTCTTTTCTTCTGCTGGGTTTGGGAGTGGAATGTTCTTTCTTTTCCAGTTGTTTGAGATGTTCCATTAAGTTGCTAACTTTCTCTTTTTCTGTTCTCTTGAGGAAGGCTTGCAGTGTTATAAATTTTCCTCTTAGCACTGCCTTTGCGGTATCCCAGAAGTTCTGATAATTCATGTCTTCATTATTGTTTTGTTCCAAAAAGTTGGTAATTTCCTTCTTAATCTCATCTCTGACCCAGCTATCATTCAGCATAAGGTTAGTTAGCTTCCACGTTTTTGTATGAGTATGCAGATTCCTGTTTTTACTGAGTTCAACTTTTATTCCATGATGGTCAGAGAAGATGCAAGGAATAATTTCTGTTCTTTTAAATTTGCTGAGGTTAGACTTATGACCTAAGATGTAATCAATTTTGGAGTATGTTCCATGGGCTGATGAGAAGAATGTGTATTCAGTTTCGGATGAAGTGTTCTGTAGATGTCTGTTAAATCCAACTGTTGAATGGTTAAGTTTAAATCTAAAATTTCTTTGCTTAGCTTCTTATTGGAGGATCTATCCAACATTGCCAAAGGGGTGTTAAAATCTCTGGCTACTAAGGAGCTGGAGGAAATCAAGTTGCTCATGTCTGTTAGAGTCTTTTTTATAAATTGAGGTGTATTCTGGTAGGGTGCATAAATATTAATAATTGAAAACTCATCATATTGAGTATTACCCTTAATATGAAGTGATCATCCTTATCTTTCTTTACTTTTGTTGGTTTAAAGCCTGTTGTATCTGCGAATAAAATTGCAATACCTGCTTTTTTCTGATTTCCATTTGCCTGAACTATAGATGACCATCCCTTCACCCTGAGGCTATATTTATCTTTTAAGGTAAGATGAGATTCTTGTATGCAGTAGATATCTGGCCTGAGTTTTTGTATCCAGTGAGACAACCTGTGCCTCTTTAGAGGACAATTTAAGCCATTTGCATTAATTGAGAATATTGATAAGCCTGGTAGAATTTTGGGTATCAAGTTTTTCAAAAGTCTAGTGGACATTTTTAATCCTTTTGACACTGTGGAAATTGGAATTTGATAAAAAATTTCTGAGTGAGTTTACTTTTGTGGTGGAGGATTGCACTGGTCATTATGGAGGATAGGTCTGAGAATATCCTGGACAGCTGGTTTAGTTGTGGCAAATTTCTTCAACATGTGAATGTCGTTAAAGTGGTTAATTTCTCCATCATAAATGAAACTCAGTTTAGCTGGATACAGAATCCTGGGTTGAAAGTTATTTTGTTTTGGGAGGTTAAAGTTCGATGATCACCCTCTTCTAGCTTGAAAGGTTTCAGCAGAGAGATCTGCAGTCATTCTAATATTCTTCCCCTTGTAGATTATGGTTTTCTTACATCTGGCTGCTTGCAGAATTTTCCACTTCATGTTAGCTTTAGTGAAGTTAATTATGATGTGGCTGGGGGGTTGTCTTATTTGTCTCGAGTCATGCTGGTGTTCTGAAACTGTTATCTGCATTTCAGAATCTCTTAGAATGTCTGGAAAGTTCTTCTTCCATAATCTCATGAACAAGAGCCTCTGTGCTTTGCAGAGCAACTTTGTCACCTTCAGGAATTCCTATAAGGTGAATATTAGTTTTCTTTGAATTATCCCAGAGCTCTCTGAGAGAATGATCTGTTTTTGCTCTCCATTTCTCTTCCTCTTTGAGCATTCAAAATCTTTGTTTTCAATGTCAGAAATACTTTCTTCTGCTTGCTCCATTCTGTTACTGAGAGATTCTACTGTATTTCTCAGATCTTTGAGGGCTGCAAATTCTTGTCTCAGTGTGTCAAAATCTTTGGTGATTTTATCGTTGAATTCATTGAATTCTTGAGACAACTTTTGAATTGTTCTTTGAATTTATAATTCCAAGTTTACCTCCATTCTATTAATCTTATTTGCAATCCAAATCTGAATTCAATTTCTGACATCTCAGCCATTTGTCTATGAATAGGATCTTCAGTTGTGTCCGCTGTATTGTTCCTTGGGGGAGTTGATCTACTCTGATTATTCCTGTTACCGGAGTTTTTCTGCTGATTTTGCCCCATGATTGTTTTATACCATTTGGCTAGATGAGCAGATAAGGTGAAGTTGGGTTGGGGGGCTCTGGTGTAGTGATTAACCAGCCCTTTACCCAAGAGCTGTGACTGGTGTCTGTACCTTTTCTTCTAGAGCTTTGCAAAGGACCCATATAGTGCTACAGTCTAAGACACTGGGGAATTACTTGGTGTAGTGGGGATAAGTGGCTCTGTCTTGCTTTCAGCTGGTCTCTGTCCTACCCTAGCGAATTAGTTACTCTGGGTTGAAATCTCAGCTGTAGAGAAATACCAACAATTAAGTCACCCCACCCCCCATGGGCAACAACTAGAAAAGGAAAATAAAATCTTCCCACAACTACACACCCAGGGTACCACTTTGGATAGTACTCAGGTGACTGGTCTAGTCCAAGAGATCCAAATCAATTGTCCCAGACCTGGTCTCAAGTGAGGGAGTTCAAAAAGCCTCTGGCAACTAGATAGCAGGGGTCTGCTGGCAGCTCGAGTATGACTCATTCTGGTGCTCCATGGAGTCAGAAGGCCCCCCCACCCAGCAAATGAATTAGTCTTGGAAGGTTGATGCCTCCTTCCTCACCTTGTACCTGTGTCACATCCAGTCACTGGTAACCCCACAGGGCTATGACCCAGTTCCCTCCAATGAACAGATGCTCCTCCAGGAGTTTGTGCCTGCCTGGGTCACAGGGAGATCTTATGTCTCCTTGGCCAGGCCTTCTCACTCTGCCACCATCCGGCAGGGGAAGTTGAGGCCTGACAACCTTGGGTGGTTAATGGAAGCTGGGACGATTCACTTAGTTGCAGCCCTGCCTCGATTGATGTTGCCGACACTTACATTTGTGCAGAATTTGTGATTCTGTCCTGGCTATATTCCCCTGCAGACCAGGCACCATTTGAGTTCACAGAAACTGTGACTCAGCCCCAGTCTGTGCTGTTGCCCAGAGCTGGTGTTTCTGTTTCTCCTGCAGTCTGTGTTGGGGCGTGTGTGGTTAGAGCTTACACTCAGCTTTCGGTTTCCTGCCTGCCTTTGTGTCAGCTATGATCCCCTGAGGGCCAGCTGTTTCTCAGGCTCACTAAAGCAGTCCAGGCATAGCCCCACCCTAGGAGTATGCCATCTCGGCACACTCGTCTTCAATTTTCCCTCCCACCATGCTCTGCTCAGGCTGGTACTGCCTCTGGGATACCCTTTGGTCATGAGGTCTGCATTACTGTCCCAGATCTATTCTGCCAGTGTCTGCCACTGGAGAAGATGTACGGCTTTCTCTGGTTGTCCAGAGAGACAGGGGGGTCCTTCCAAAATATCCCTAGGGGTGTGAGCCCTATTGTTCCCGCTGCTGCCACTGCTGCTCTGTGCTGGGGGGCACCACCTTTCCTTTTCCCATATGGTTCCTTCAGTCCACCATTTTCTCCTTACCCTTGTGCCACAGAATCAGCACAGACCTGCAGCAGCCCATGGCCTGTCCACACCTCTGGAGAAAATGCCCAAGAATCTGGACTCTATTCAGGGGGACAGGCTTCCAGACCTCAGGGTGAGAGTGGAGGGGAGTCCTGGGAGTTCAGAATTGCAGGTAGAGAATATATACAGTTTTATGCCTGGCAGGAGAGTGCCATGGCACCCTAGTAGGGGAAGGAGGTCTGGTTTTTAGAGGGTCTCTACTGTGGGATAAAATGGGAGGATGTTTGAACTCTGCTCACTTGTTTGTAGACAGTATACTGCCAGCCATTCTCATGGGGGAGGGGACTCCCATCTGCTTGGTGATGGATTTTGTACATTTTGTTTGTATCCTTGGGGTTGCAGCTCACCTCAGGAGGGTTGATGTGGGTTCTTTAACCTTCTCTCTTGGCTCTGTTCCAAACCATCAGCTTACTTGCTAAACTTCTGTTCTTTAACTCTCCATCTGGACGGAAGCTTCGTGGAAAGCTGTCTCCAGTTGGCCAACTTGCCTCCACCCTGGTAGTACCCATTTTAAAAGGAAATGGCTTTGAGATAGTTTTCAAAAAATGATCAGGGTCACGAAGATGCACATATAAAATATAATGTCCCTGTCTGTTTGTCCAGTGCTCTTCATTTCTCTTCCTGTTTATGATCCACCTCCTTGATAAGGTGCAGAGCACGAGAAGGGACCCATAGGAATTTCCATTGCATGCCAATGTTGCTTCTTTTTTGTTCATAGACATGGGTTCTTATAAGAGCTCAGAAAAAGAAGAAATTAGAAAAGGCACATTTTCCTCATCTTGTTCTCTACTAACTTATTTCCTTTGTGGATGGGGAATATGGGCCTGGGCTTATTTCCAAGGCTTTGTAACAGTAACCAAGAAATGGGAATGGAAAACTTAGCAGATGTTCAATAGTTTTCTTTTTATATTTTAAAATATAATCTATGTAAAAAGTAGAAATTTAGATAAATTAGCATGGAAAATTATAAAATTAATGCATGTTTTCACTTAGTAATGCGTTGGAGATAACCCAGTCTGGCTCACAAGAGTGGATTGTTATTCAGCAACTATTGAGAGCCTATATCGGATATGAGGGCATGGAGTATTTACAGCATGAAAGTCAGCAAATGCTACAAGTCAAGGTATCTTTTCCCCCACCAAATGCCAATTGGCCAGCACAACATTATCTTTGGCACCTGAGAATTTTCACTATCCAGAAGTAATCCCTATTAATTTTCTTATGTAAACATAAAAAATGACTATTCATATTCTAGCATATATTTTTATACTACCTTTAATTTATAGAATGGGGATCATTTTAGAAGATTTCTTGAGGTTTTTCTATATCAACACATATAGATCTAATTAATTGTATAAATTATTCAATAGTAAGCTATTATGCAGTTACACCATAGCTTATTTAACTGAATTCTTAATGATGAAATCAAACCCTTGTTTGGGTTCCTACAATGTAGGCCATGAACCACAGCCTTGGGTGCAGACCATTTATTTATTCAGCCTGTCAACTCAGGAAGCTCAAGTGAGACAATGAGCAAAGTGAGACAGGGAAATTGGCCTGTTTAAATTAGTGTCCAAAAGGATTCTCACATTTGATTAAATTATGTATCTCCTAAATCACTTTTATTTTGCTCCCCACTTGTCACTTTTTCCCCCTTGCAATTTATTGAAGAAACTGGGTAATTTGCTGATTGGATCCCTATGGCATCATTTAACATGCTCCTTGTATGATTTATTTCCTGGAAATTATTGTTGGATCTAAAGGTAGAAAAAAAAAATAAGGGTATAAATTTGTCCCGGTTTAGTAATGATAATAAAATAATGATAGATATTGATTGTTAAGCTCCATTAATTTTTATTTTCACCATTTTTTATAATGGATTTCACCTTTTAGAACAGTTTTAGATTTACAGACAGAGAAATTGGGAAGCTAGTACAGAGAGGCATCCCATTGCCTCTCCTGAAAATTTCCCCTATTATGAACATGTTACTTTCATATAGTACATTTGTTACAATCAGTGAGCTGATATTGATACATTGTTGTTAACTAAACTCTATCCAGATTTACTTAGTTTTTACCTTTGTCCTTTCTCTGTTCTGAGATGGCATTCAGGATACCACCTTATATTTAGGTGTCAAGTCCCTTTAGGCTCCTTGTGGCTTGATAGGTTTTCAGCCCTTTCTTACTTTTAATGTCCTTGACAATTTTGAAGAGCACCGGTCCTGGTATATTGTAGGATGCTTTCCTAGTGGAATGTGTCTCATGTTTTTCTCATGATGAGACTAGGGTATGGGTTTTTGGCAGGAAGATCACAGAGCTCAAGTGCTATTTTCCTCATGGTATGTCACAGGTAGACTCTCAGAATGATTTGTGATGATAGGTACTGACTTCGATCACTCAATCATCTATTTATATCAATGCAAACCAGGGAAATTTATCTCATACTTTGGATTATAATCAATACTAATTTATTTTATTATCAGCTTTGGCTTCTGCATGCCTTTGACCTACTCAAACAATGTGGGTTTTTTGTTTTTGCTTTTCTTTTAGAGCATTTTCTTAGTTTCTGGGATCCACTGGTTTTAAGGAATAGAAAGTTATTCCTTTTACATTAAGTCATTGGGAGAGTAATTTATTTTTTTAATTTTTATTTTATTGTTTTTTTATTAAATCATAGCTGTGTACATTAATGCAATCACAGGGTACAATGCGCTGGTTATTTTTCTGATCAAGGCTAATTTTTTTTTTTAAATATAACTTACACTTTTCTTTTCCCATAACTATGTCCCTGAGGATGTGGCCCTGTGAAGGTCTTGGCTGTGCGTGTTTTTGTGTGTGTGTGTGTGTGCCTGTCTGTATGTGGGGGTGAGTCTCTGTTCCATTCCACACTACTGTGTGCACAATGTCTCCTGTTCCTGAAGCCAAAATTTGGGCAAGTAAGGTAACCCCATGTCCTGCTTATGTTTCACTGTGGCTTTCCTTTTCTTATGTATTGTCTCTTGGGGGATTTCCTTTACTTTTTTTGTAGATCAACTATGCATTTAAAATTATGTTTGTTGTATTTTAGCAGAACTTCTAAATATTTTATATTTGAATTCTTTTAGTCTTGTTATATTGCCAGAAATGGAAGTCCTATTCTTCACTCCCTTTTTAAATCCAATTTTTTATTTTGAGAAATTAAAAAAAACCCAACATATTATTTCAAATAAATTTTACCCTCCACCCACAATTGGAAATGCCTTTGATTTATTCCATGAATATTTATGTATCATATACTGTTCTAAGAACTGGAGATAAATCAGTGAAAAAAACAAAAATCCCTTTTTCCATGGAGTTTGAATTCTCACAGGAGGTACAGAAAATGAATAATAAACATAATATACAATTATATTGTGTGGTATGTAGGAGGGGATAAATGCTTGAGGGGTTAAAAACAGAACACTTAGAGCAGAGTTGGGGAATCAAGAGTGTGGGAGGAAGACTGACCATTTTTTCTTTTTGAATAAGGTGGGTGCTTTTTAAATAAGGTAGGCCTTATTGTAATGATGACATCTGAGTAAGACTTGAAGGAGATGAGGGGTTGACCAGGAGTATTCCCTTGGGGAAAGACATTTTAAACAAGGTAACGGCCAGTACAAAGGCCTTAAAAAAGGGAGTGTACCTGATGGGTTTGAGGGAAAGCAAGAATAAGGAGGGGAGATATCCTAAGAAATGAGACATAAGAGGGAGAAAGGGGCAGATGTGGAGGGACTCATGGTGAGGACTTCGGCTGTTCTAAGTGGGGTGGGAGTCACTGAAGGTGGTTCTTCCCCACTCCCCACACCGCCAAGAGTAATACAAAGAACTTGTTTTCTGAATCATGCAAGAGGAAGTTGCCATGTGATATCATATCACCCCTGCTATGGTTTGAATGTATGTGTCTGCCCAAGTTTGTAGGCTGGAATCTAAGACCCGTCGTGATAGCATTAAGATATGGGGCCTTTAGGAACTGATTAAGTCATAAGAGCTCCACCCTCAGGAATGAAATCAGTAACCTTACCAAGGGTTCTAGGAAGCCAGCCAGGCCCCTTTGCCCTTCTTGGAAGCAGAGCCTGTATCTTGGCCAGACATTAGACCTGCTGACACCTTGGTCTGGCATTTCCCAGCCTCCAGAATTGTGAGAAACATATTTCTATTATTTGTAAATTACCTAGTTTGTGGTAGTTTGTTACAGTAGCAGAAATGGACTATGACAACTGCCAAATACTTTTAATTTGTACAAAGAAGGACATTTTTCTTTATAATTACAACCATCAAAAAAATTAACTCTGGTACATTGTTACCATCCCATATTCAGACCATCTTCAAATCTACTGATCCAAACATGTCCTACTTATAGCAAATCTACCAAGGTCATACATTGTATTTAGTTGTTACGTCTCTTTGGAGTCCTTTGGTCTGAGAGAGTTCTTCAACTTTTCCTGACTTTCATACCATTGGCACCTTTGCAGATTACTGGCCAATTACTTGGTACAGCAGCGGATCTCAGCCTGTGGGTTGCAACCCACAGGAACTGTATTAAAGGGCCGTAGCATTAGGAAGGTTGAGAATCACTATTGTAGAGTGTCCCTGTCCTGGGGTGTGCTGAATGTTCCCCTGATTAGAATCAGGTTATGCATTTTTGGCAGTAATATCACAGAACAGGTGCATTTATTTTCTTGTTGTATCTAGTCACAGGTACACAATTTGATTTTGTTCTGTTACTGGTGATTCTAACTTTGATCTGTTAACTAAGGTGATGTCTGCCAGGTTTCTCCACTAGAAAGCTGCAGTCTTCCTCTTTGCAGTTAATAAGTATTTTGTGGGGAGATACTTTGAGACTGTGGAAATATTCTTTTCTCATCAAACTTGTACTTATTAGCTTATTTTTTCCCATTACAACAGAACCCCCCATAATTGACCACCTTCCTGCACTCATCACTTCCTGAAGTTGACCTAATTTTCATAGACTGGACAGGCACCACCTGTATGTATCAGCACCAGAGGGCCATGTTCCTTATGTTGACCACCGTCATACATTGGCCAGTTTGTTACAGTTCCCTCGGTGGTCAACTTACAGAAGTTCTACTGTATAGTTGACCATTGGACAACATGAAGGGTGGGGGCACTGACTCCCTCATGCAGTTAAAAATTCACATGTAACTTTTGACTCTCCAGAAACTTAACTACTAACAACCTACTGTTGGCCAAAGCCCTACCAATAAAATAAACAGTCAATTAAGACACATTTGGTATGCTACACGTATTATATACTGTCTTCTCAAAATATA
Source organism: Perodicticus potto (assembly GCA_963574655.1). Taxonomy (NCBI): domain Eukaryota; kingdom Metazoa; phylum Chordata; class Mammalia; order Primates; family Lorisidae; genus Perodicticus; species Perodicticus potto. Next base: position 10,420 of record CAUYRH010096058.1, on the reverse strand, counting down.
GTAAGCTAGAGAAAATAAACTATTAAGAGAATCCTAAGGAAGAGAAAATAAATTTACTATTCATCAAGGGAAATCTTCATCCTTGCCATCTTTACATTGAGTAGGCTGAGGAGGAAGTGGGGGGCTTGGTTTTACCCTCTTGGGGTGGCAGAGGTGGAAGGAAATATGCATGTAATTGAATCTATGCAGTTTAAACTTGTGTTGTTCGAGGGCCAACTATATTTTATATGTCTGTATATGAACATTACTTGTAGCAATGATGAGCTGAGTTCAACATCAGCTCTAATTTCATCTCCCTTCTTTTAAAAATGTAATTTCTGAGAAACTTTGCTCATGTAAATAAGTAGACAAGATGAGGACAAGTTTTATACTAGTAACTTTTCTTAATCCTTTGAACTCCTTCCAAGTCATATGCCCCCAAATTATAAATTTTCTATCGTAAAAATTATATATACACCATTCTATCAGCTGATTAGATTCACCTTATTGTTGAAAACAAAGAAATAATAAAAAAAACCCTGACTTGCAAAAGAATAATTGTCCCAATTTTCAATTTCTCTGAATCACGCTAAAAAGACTTTTATTGAAATTTTTCATTTGATTGCAACCAGCTCTATGAACCAATTTCAGTGACCCTTGCATGTTTTTATAATTCTCTCCCTTTTACATTTTAAGTTCTGGGGCTGGTAATGCTTGATGACCTTTCCGAGTTGTTTCCCAGAAGTGAATGAATTTCTAGAAGCCAAAGGAGTGAGCAGAGATTCTGAAGGCCCCTGGGCAGATTTCCTGACTCTAAGACTCACCATTCCTCACAACTTGCCCCAGTGTACTTGCCTCTCCTTAAAAAGACCATGATTTCCACTAGTTGGAGAGACAGATCTGGGTCCCGATTCCCTGTTCTCCTGACAGATGTCTTGTGTAATAAAAATTGCTTTCTTTCTTGGCAATTCTTGTTATCTCAATGATCAGATCTTTGTGTGGCAAGTAACTGGACTTGGGATGAAATCCCCTTGAGGTTTCGATGATAATACTGGGGGCACATCTGGGGTGGCACTGCTCACGGCTCAGCTATCAGGCCATATTTGCCAGAGGGTGATTTTGGAAAAGAAGCCATACTCTATAAAATAACCTAAAGAGGTTTATTCTGAGCCAAATTTATGGACCATTACCCAGAGCCACACCCAAGAGGCCTTGAGCAAGTGGACTCTTGGTGGTGGGTTCCAGTTTGGTTTTATGTATTTTAGGGAGACAGGAATTATAAGTGAGGTCATAAATCAATACCTGAAAAACATATATTGGTTTGGTTCTAAAAGATGAGACATCTCAAAGCTGGGGCTTAGAGGTTTTAGGTCAATAGATTATTTATTTTTTTAGATTTCAGATTAATATGATGAGGTTACACTGTCTGCATTCGTTAGGAAAAGTCCAAGTTGTATTTGAGTCCTTCACCCAGGAGGTGTGGCATATGCCCTTACATTGTACCTGTTAGGTGGGAGCTTACTGAGCCCCTTTTCCCCTTCTCCCCTCCTCCATTTTTGAGTTTAATTGTTGTTTTTCCTCTCGTGTGGGTCTATAGTTGTTCATCTACCAGTTTCAAATTAGTATTGAGTACATGGGATGCTTGTTTTCCCATTCTTGAGATACTTTACTAAGGAGAATGTTCTGTAACTCTATCCAGGCAAATACATAGATGTAAGCTCTCTGTCACTTTTTTTTTTTTGTGGCTGAATAGTATTCCATGGTATTCTTATATAACTGACAACCGGCTGAAAGAATTAGGCTTTGTCTAATAGATCAGGCTTCAGCAAAAAGGAATGTTGAGTTAAGAGAAAGGATCTATTAACCAGAGACAAAATATGAGACATGTGCCCAGACTCAAGTGGTTTATGTATATTGAGGACCTGAAGGTAGGTCTTGAACAGCCTTAGATCTGTTAAGGACATCTGTGAGATGAGAAGAAGTGAGAGGGGCATGATGAGCCTTATCTGATCTCTTTTCTCATGGCTGGCAACTCGGTTTTAGAGATACTCTTGGCTAAGTCGGGGTCCAGTCAGTCAGTCAGTTTGGGGGAGGTTTAAGATTTTATTTTAGTTCATAGGAGTCTTCTGCCAAGTGGGCCATCACTGGCTTTCAGCGCATTGCTGATTGCCTCCTGAGGGACCCAGAAGAAAAGACCTCTGGATGTTGACATGTGAGTGTAAACAGGTAAGTGCTGAAGATACCATGTAGAGGGTTATGCTACTCTCAATTTGGGGAATTCTGAGGGAATTCTTATTTGTTTTGGGTTGGATAAACTCCCAACCATTTGCAAGAATGAGAACTAATGTAACTGTTTAGATTTGGTGCTCCCAGACTTATTAGCTGAACTCCAATTCATTCTCTTTGTATTGACCATTTCTCTGTGTTGGTGTGTGACATGTAGATGTGGAGTTTGTTAAACTATTTGCTGTTATTTTCTTTTTGCCTACGTTAAATATGCTATTGATGGCATTATAAGCACAGTCCAAAGTCTGGAGGATTGAAAGATATCTCCTGTGTTGGTTTGTCTTGTGGCAAGTTCTAAGGTCTGATAGGTTAAAAGACATCTCTTTCTTAAGATCTGGGAGATGAGATGGGATCTCTATCTAAGGTCTAAAAGATTGAAAGACATCTCTGTCCACAGAGGCAGCCTGGCCAACATGTGGGGCACCCACTGTTGGAAAGGGAAAGAGAGAAATGGAAACAAAATGTATACGGATTTATGTGGAACTTCAGAGGATCTTATGGGCAGAGTTCTGAGATAAAAGCTATTGAAACTCTGTTTGTGTGCACATGTACATGTTTAGGTATGTTATATATATGTACATATATTATACATTATGTCTACATGGTATCAAAACTGGCTTGTAAATAAAAGTTACTCTCATAAATTAAATAAGCCAATAAACTTTTTAAGTTCACATGAATTTAGTAATTTTTGGCAAATAAGCTGGTTTAAAAAACATCATTGATAAAATAACAATAAAAATTTCATCAAAATTGTCAATATACATTTTTGCCTGATCAATTTAATATTTGAGGGTCTCAAGATTTAACACAAAGGTTATAAAACTAAAAATCCTGCTAAAAGAAAATGGTCTGTGTTTATATGATTTTTGCTAAGTAAGACTAATTTAATATTGTGTTTTAGTAAAAACAGCTCAATCTCCTGAGTTATTGGCAAAAGTACCAATGTGTTTAACTTCTAGGCTCTTAGGTAAAAATGTAGTCATGGCTAAACAAAAATAAGTGTCAGCAAATTAGAATAAGTAAAACATCAAGTAAATAAAAGCATGAAAACAGGAATTTATGGCCAAAGATTTATGAAGATATTTTGTTTTTGAGCTCTTAATCCCATTGTAGATGCAGTTTTTTTCTGTTGACTTTACTCTCTGTGGAGAGGTACACAGTCTGCTTCTTAATCACTATGGAAACCTCTATGGAAAACAGCTTGGAGACTCTTCAAAGAAATAAATGTAGATCTACCCTTCAATCCAGCAGTCCCACTACTGGTCATCTTCTCAAAAGCAAAGAAATCATTTAGTCATTTTATCAAAAAAGACACCTGTGCTTAAATGTTTATTGCAGCACAATTTATAATTGCAATAATGTGGTGTCAGCCTAAGTCTCCATCAATTCATGAGCTGAGAAAGAAAACGTGGCATGTATATAGCATGGAGCACTACTCATGCACAAAAAAGAAGGAAATAATGTTTTGGGAGATGGAAGTGGAGATCATTATCCTATGTGAAATATTTCAGAAATAGAAAAACAAGCAGCACATGTTCTATCTAATAAATGGGAGCTAAGTGGTGGGCACACACAGGACAGGAACAAAGAGGTGTAAAGGCCATTGGGACCCAAGAAGCGGGGATGAAGGCAAGGGTGTGAGGGGTAAAAACTTACCCATTGGGTACAATGAACTCTATTCTGGTGATGGGCACCCTAAAAGCACCGACTGAAGCATTATACATGGTATCCATGTAACAAAAACATTTGTACCCCCTCAATATTTTGCAATAAAATAAGATGCTTTCTTTTACATTCCTCTTGCTCCCAAATCCCAAGTAATATTTTCTTTTGAATGTGAAGACTTAAAGTCTAAAGCCAAATGCCAGTATTTCTGGACTGTCCTTCATGAATTTAAAAGTTCCCCCCAAATCTTCAGAAAGTTCTAGCCAGAGATTTGAGGGAAATAGTTTCAGGCAAGGGTATGATTTTACAGCATGCTGACAATACCCTGATGGCCAGTGAAACTGAAGCTGCACCGAGGCAACATGCCATAATTGTGTTAAATTTACTGGCTGACAAAGGGTGCAAAATATGTCAGAAGAAGCTCAGATTTCACTTCCCGCTGTTGAATACTTGAAGTTTGAATTGTCTCTTGGAAGACAGAACCTCCTCTTAGATTGGAGAAAGACTGTACATCAAAGAGCAGTGCCTACCACCTGCAAGCAGTTGTGCGGATTCTTGGGTATGGTTGAGTTTTGCTGGATTTAGAATTCTAGCTTCAGGCTAACAGCAAAACTCCTCTGTGAAGCCTTAAAATGTGAAGATAAAGAACTACTTACTTGGACTAGGGAATGCCATAAAGCTTTCTTGACTATTAACGAAAAAGTAATGACTGCTCTCCGACTGAGCCCGCTGTACTTACATAAGCTTTTTGATTTGTTCAATAAAGAAAGGCCAGGGATGTGACTCAGGGTATTGACATAAAATTTGAGGGATCATAAGCAACCTGTACCTTATTTCTCTAAGCAATTGGATGTGGTAACAAAAGGATAGTCCACTTGTCTGAGAGTGGCTGCTATTTGTAACATTTTACAGGAAGCTAGGAAGTTTGCCTGTGAGTAAACTGGTGACTGTTCATATCATGCCTTGTGTATTTATTAGTCCTACCTGAACCAAAAGGAGGGCTTTGCTAAGCATCAGAGAAATGCAAATCAGAACCACCTTGAGATATCACCTAACCTCAGTGACAATTGCCCACATCATAAAGTCCTAAAACTGCAGTTGCTGGTACGGTTGTGGAGAGAAGGGAATACTTTTACACTGTGGGTGGGATTGCAAACTAATACAGCCTCTTTGGAAAGAAGTATGGAGAATCCTCAAAGAACTCAAAATAGACCTTCCATTGGATATCCATTACTAGATATCTACACAGAAGAAAAAAAAATCATTTAACCATGACGACATTTGCACGAGGATGTTTGTTGCAGCTCAATTCACAAACATTTAGATGTGAAATCAACCCAAGTGCCCATCAACCCATGAATGGATTAATAAACTGTGGTATATGTATACCTTGGAATAATAGAAAGTATCTAATATACTTAATACGGTACAGGAAGTAGATGAACAAATACATGCCCACACAAGAGAAAAACACAATTAAATTCAAGGGGAAAAGAAGGAGAGAACAGAGAGAAGGAGGGAGGGGGATTGGTAAACTCTCATCTAATGGGCACAGGGTAAGGTATGTGGTATACCTTCTGGGTGAAGGGCCTAGCTACCACTTGGACCTTACCTAACAAATGCAAACAATGTATTTTAATCATTCACAGCCTCATATTAATCTGAGATTTTAAAAAATCTGTAAAATAACCCCCCAAAAGCAAAAAGAGGGTTTTGGTTAACAGCCAGTGGCAGGATGGGTAAATATCAGTCTAGTTGTTAGATAATCCTAGTGTACCTCTGAAGGTTATGTTCATCTTCATTCAAGCTCCTTGCTGCTTATAAACTTTAGTTTCCCATTCTATAATTACATTTAAGTTATTGACCAAGTGTATTGTATATTCTAGTCTCCTAGATTTTACTGCTCAGCCTCTGTCAGGCCCAGATGACAAGCTCTTTATGTATAGAAGCAGTCTTATAAACAGGGAAGATGCAAAGCTGGGTATGCTGTGGTTACCAGTCAACAGGTCATTGAGGTAGAATTCTACTTGCTGGTACATCTGAAAACATATGCCCTGTCTGTCTGGCTTGCCCTTTGGGGATTTTCATTTGCCTGAGAAGACAACTCTCTTTCTCTCTTTTTTTTTTTTGTAGAGACAGAGTCTTACTTTATCACCCTCGGTAGAGTGCTGTGGTGTCACATAGCTTGCAGCAACCTCCAACACCTGGGCTTAGGCAAGATTCTCTTGCCGCAGCCTCCCAAGTAGCTGGACTACAGACGCCCGCCACAATGCCCAGCTATTTTTGTTGTTGTTGCAGTTTGGCTGGGCTGGGTTTAAACCTGCCACCCTCTGTATATGGGGCCGGCACCCTACCCACTGAGCCACAGGCGCTGCCCGAAGACAACTCTTTATTTAAGATCTCTCAATCTATTGCCTTTTCTGCTAACATATTCCACTGCTAGATTAGCCCCCTAGCACTGTTTTCATGAGTGACAAGGGGATTTTTAGGATGAAGATTCTATCTGTGGAACGCTTGGTAAGTTTTTCATGGAAGGATCTCAGACGGGGATGTGTAGTTTTTGAAGATATTTTACTGCCTTCATGGGAATGGGATGGCCATTTGACAGCATGTACTAAGAAATGATTGCAGGGCCAACATAAAATTTATGTTTTTTCTCATACCTTAACTACCTCCCATTTCATAGGAAGCCACTAGATGGATGGACATCCTGATTCCCCAAGATTGAGAATGAACCAAAAAGAACACAGGTATTGGAACCAGTTCTATGAAAAAGTTTCAGGGACCGCTATATGTTTTAAAGTCCTCTCCCTCTTGTGTTTTAGGTTCTCAAGCAAATAGGGCTTGATGACCTTTCTGAGATGTTTCTCAGAAATGATGGGATTTCCAGGAAACAAAGGAGTAGAGGCCCTGAAGCTTCTGGGCAGAGTTCTAGGCTCCAAGACTCACATCCCCCTCTACCTGCTCCAGTGCACTGTGGCCCCTTGTTAGTAACCCCAGGACCCACCGCAGTGCATGAGGCCCTTTACTGGTAACATCAGGACCCACCCAGTGTACAGGGCCCCTTGTTAGTTACACTACTAGCTCCCCCAGTGCACGTGGCCACTCCTTTAAAAGTCCATAATCTCCATCATTCAGGGAGATGGAGTTGAGATCTGATTCCTCATTCTCCCAATAGACATCTTTTATAAATTTATAAAATAATTTATAAAAAATTCTTCTCTTCCTTGGCAGTCACCCTTGTCTCTACTGATTGGATCTTTGTGCAACAAGTAACTAGACTTAGGCTGAAATCCCCTTGCAGTTTGAATAACATGGTCCTTAACTTTATCAAGATTATCAAATGACCCTTAGGTTTTTCTGTTGTCTTTCAGAGGTACCTGTTCAACCTGATACACTTAGAAAGATTTAGAAAAAAATAAATGCTAATTGTAATAATCTTTTAAATATAGTATTTTCATAACATGTACTTATAATGTACTTTTTTGTGGAGGAAGTAAAAAATATCTTAGATATAGGGATTTAACTTCATCAATATGTGCAAATTCCCCACCATCTAACCTAATGGTGGTGGGATAGTAATTATGCCAAGAAAACAGGCATAAACCTCAACTGCCCTGAGCAACGGAGACATATGTTTACCTTATCTAATGAGCAAAGTCACTATTCATTGTCAAGTCAATCAGCCAAATCAACTTCTTTTCTGTTGGAAAAAGTCTGACTCTGACTTCCTATTCAATCTAAACACACATGCTATTATGCATCCCCATGACAACCATCGCATTTCTGAATGCGGCAACTGGCTGGGGATCACATGATCTGATTTCCTCCCATATCAATTTAAAAAGATGCAAGTCTAATTCCCTTGATTTTGTAATATTTACAATTTAAATGGCAACACCCAATACTCCCTACAAGTCAGAACTCTACTTTTTTGCAACCAAAGCTGTTTATCAATAAAATTATGTTCTCAAGCTAAAACAAGTTTTAAGGCATGGACAAACAAATAAAACTTTGTGCACAGTCATTGAAACAATAACAACTGATTACATAATTTGTGGGGCCGAGTACAAAATGAAAATGTGAGGTCTCTTATTCAAAAATTAAGTATTTTCAAGATCATGACAACAAGTCATTAAAGCCAGCATAGGCCCTTCTCAGCATGAGGCACTTTTGGCAGCAGAGTCCTGTGTGTGACTGAACAGATCACACAGCCGTGAAGTTGGCCTGGGAAACAATTGTGTTCGTAGAGACCCTTATGTCCTATTCCTGGTATAAGCCAGATCAATGTGAATAAATGTTTTCAAATTTATAAATCACATATCTAGGTACTCTCTGCATTCAGTTTTCCTCTGTATAAATGTAGGTACAATTTATTGACTGGGAATCATTGGAAATATATGTGGATTTTCCTATCTATAAGGCCTACATTGTCTACTATAATCTTTGCCATAATCTGGAGAACAATTTCTCAGTGCCTCAGTTTCCTCATCTGTAAAATGGAGATAATGATGAACCCACCCTGAGTTGTCAGGATTAATTGGGTTAATATGAGAATGCACTTAGAACCATGTCTGCCAGGTAGTTAGTGCCACAGACATGTTTACTGTCATCATTTTTATCATTACTCTTTTTTTCTTTCACTCAATATAATTATTATTATTTTATTTAAGACAGAGTCTCACTAGGTCACCCTTGGCAGAGTTCTATGATGTCACAGCTCACAGCAACCTCAAACTCTTAGGCTTAAGTGATTCTCTTACCTCAGCCTCCTGAGTAGCTGGGACTACAGCTGCTCACCACAATGTCCGGCTAGTTCTTTCTTTCTTTCTTTTTTTTTTTTTTTATAGTTTTCATTGTTGTTTAGCAGGCCCAGGCTGAGTTTGAACCTGCCAGCCCCAGGGGCATGTGGCTGGCGCCCTAACCACTGAGCTATGGGTGCTGAGCCAATTATTATTTTTTTAAATTTCAGGTTAATGTGAGGGTATACATTATTATCACAATATTATCGTTCTTCATATTATTTGGTCATTTCTTTCACTGTACAAATTTCAGTAATGTCAGAATAGGGAACATATTTAATTGCAGTGACAGATATGCTATATAAAGTCTTTTTACCTTTCAACAGTGCATCAGGTTTTGTAATCATTCCTATATTTATATAACATTTCATACTTTTCACTAGGAAAACTGTGTAAGAAGTGAGCGAATTTTTTATGAGGCTCTCCAATCCAACCTTGGTAATTGAATTTAAATGTTAGGCTTACTGATAATTTTACCAGTGCCCTTAGCTTTCCTTATCAATAATTAATTGATTTAATTCTAGAGTCTGAGTGTTCTGTAAATAAATTACTACACATTTTATTAGACAGTTTCTTGTACCATTGTTTGACAATGTTTTGTGTGGAGAACACAAAGAAGAATGGTTATTACTAGAAAGAATAATATGTTTTATGTAAGATTCTTTATGTTTGATATTGGCACTTTGCTTTCAATTCTACTTTGGTAGTCCTTGAAACTTTGGTTGAAAAACCTCCATTATATTTTCATTAGAACTTGACTCTTACAAAAACCCTGAAATGCTGCTTTATTATGTCCAAGGGATTCTCATGTCTGCTTTCTTCAAAACCCTGATTCCTCCTATTTGAGGAAACTGGTAAATTTAAAACAATTTAAATGATCCATAATGCCACCTCCTTGTCGGTGACAGTGCAGTTCAAAGCTGAAATCAATTTGTGTGACAAATATCTGGATTAGTGCGCTGGGGCTTCTGTAAGGAAAGTACTACTAACTGGATGGCTTAAAACAACAGAAATGGATGTTCTTCAGATTCTGGAGGCTGGAAATCTGAAATCAGAGTGGGGGAAGGAGCTTCTGAAATCTGCAGGGGAATCCCTGTTGCTTCTTTCTAGTTTCTGGTGGTTTCCTGACAGTGCCTGGCATTCCTTGTTTGCAGATGCATCACTGCAGCCACTGCCTCCCTGCCACGTGGCGTCCTCCCAATGCTTCTCTCTGTCTTCGCATGCCGCCGCCTTAGGAGGATAACACTGGTACTGGATTGGGGCCCACCCTACTTCACTGTGACCTCATCTCACTAATCACATCTGTGACAGCTGTTTCCAAACACACTGTCCTTCTGGGTGTTAGAAATTCAGTGTATATTGTTGGCAGGGAAATGATTTAACCTATCAAAACTCCCAGTGCAAAAATTTTTATATCAAAAGGTGAAATTCTATTGCAGAGCTTTAATAATGTTAAATTATTTGAATATTAAAAACATGTGTAAGGCAATATTTTGTAAATCTACAAAATAATTTCATTGATGAATAACTAATTTTATATTTTCTTTTTTTTTTTCAATTTGAAAGCAGTCACTGTTTATTAACTGACCAGATTATAAAAACAATCAGGGCAGACACCTTAGTTCATTCTTCTAATAAGCCTATTGATTTGGTCTTCCCTGTTACCAGCATCTCCACCTTCTACA